>MPNW01000345.1:72825-83706 GCA_011800805.1 Hirudo medicinalis
GATTTTGAATCTGCAAGAGGAAAAATGATTCGGTTTACGGTCCGTCAAACATGGCGAGTGTAATTTTAAAACAACAATGATTATTAAAACGGCATTTCATCCAACCATGTTTTTTTTCTGTGTTGAATTTTGATTGGCACCATTTTGTTTCAACAAAAATCTGAAAGGATTCCAATCACGCCAAGCCCCTCGTGGGTGGGTTGGATGAATTCAGGGTGAATTAAAAATATAGCTGCGAGAGGCAACTGTTTGGTTGAAAATAAAATAAAAAATTATTTCTTTAATCAGAGTAAATTATGTTGCAGTCTTGAGTTGAAAAAAAATTTATAAAATTAAATTGAACTAATAGAAACATAAAACGCGCACTGACCTTCACCAAGATAGGCAACAACCTCTTCTCGTTAACCCCAATACACTCAAATAACCCCATTCCACCCACCCCTACTCAATGGAGGAACCGAAATGAGAAAACACATCAAGAAGTTAGAAAATGGAATCCAACGAGAGGAAGCAATACCCTCCTGGTTCCTGGGGCTACTTGGAAATTCTCAGGCGTGACTGGAGTGCCAATGTAAACCACTGGGCTGATGTTATGAGGCGACAAGATCGCTTCGTTGGGCATTTCGATCTGAACAGTGGGCGTTCCTATAAAGAAGGCTTACATGGCATTCCTGCCTTTCTCTCGAGCTCCTAGGAGCTCCATTGTCGAACTTGTGGCGTGCTGCAATTCGAAATGTCCTCTAATGCGATTCTAATAACATCTCAATATTCCCCATCCATGCAATGTTCCGAAGAATTAGCACAGGACGTGCTCCTAATTTGCCGCTGTTGCAGAAATTGCTGCTGGTTTTGTTGTTATTGTTGTTGTTGTTCCTGGAAACACTCAGGAAACCTTATAAAGCGACATATTTTATCTCACTGAAAATGTGGATTTAAGAATTAAAAAATTCAAAAAGGATGAGACATGGTGCTTCGCCAGGTGTCCTCCATCTTGTGTGGCTTCCTTGCCTCGCCCTCACCCCTCCCCTCCTCCTCCTACTCCTTTTCCAATGCTCCTGGAAATCCATGCATGCGCTTGCAATGATATTTACTCCGCAAGCGCCTGTTAATGGCTCAGGGGATTAAAGCTTTATTTAGATCAATATCTGGCCACTGATGTAGAATAAAAGCAGAAATTATTTCGACAAATTCTCCGATCGAACACTGTCTCATCGCGAATTTTTGATGAATGACGGGGAAATTATCGTTTTCAATGCGTCTCGAGCCTACAATTATGTCTCAGATTTCCTGCACGATGACGTTAATGGGGGGAGTTAGTGAATGAAATTTCTTTTGAGAGCATCAAAAAGAAGTTCAAGAATGATGGGACCTTAAATTTGTCGAATGAAAACTTCAGGTAACTCATCACGTAATAACCAACCAATCTTTCAACGACGATGAGCGGAAGACAGACAGATAGACAGACAGAAAGAAAGAAAGAAACCGAGGACTGGAAATTAAATGGAGATTCACCTTGTTACTCCAGATGAGCATGAAATTTAGGAGGACGTGGAGAGACCATCGCCTTGTTTGCGCGTCTCAGTAAACGTCTGCTTTGATTGATCGCAGAATCATTAGCGACTTTCCTTAAAATGCCGCGCTCACCGTTATGTTGTTCCAGTTCATAATTTATGCGCTCGAAAAGAAATGGCAATCTTTGAAAACTGGAAGGTCCCATCTTCGAGGGAAAATGAAAAATGACACGAAGACATTCCGGAGGGAGAACATGTTGGAAAACTAGCAATCACATTATGGGATTCATGAATGGAGATCATGAATGGAGATGTATGGCAGTAGAAAATGACTTTCACTAAGAATAAGGAGCACCAGTTTTCATCCTAAGTGAGAGAATTCTCGTCTCCATGAAATGCAACCAGTAACTTGCAAAGCATTTAACACGAATGATGTATTTATTTTAATTAATTTCGAAGACGTCATGTTGTTTTACGGCTTGTCAACGCGACGCCGAGTCATTCAGGAAATCGAATAAATCAAATGAAACCAAATACAAACCTTAAAAGCAATGCAAAAGAAATTATTTCGGTGATCTTATAATGAAAAGACGATTTATTGCAATTCCAGCAGAAAGATAGTTCAATTGCTTTAGCGTCGAACAATGGACGACAATTTCCAGATTACGCTCCAGGTGCAAAAGCTTGCGGTATCCATAAACAGTGCAAAAGTTATTCGAACTTTTAATTAAAATGAACGATGATATGAAGTTTAAAAAATAAAGTTAATTACACAAATTGAAAAGCACCTCAAAAATCTTTCGATCTGCTAGGCTTTTTCGCTGTCATTTAAAACGCGCCCATCTGATACTATCGACGCAAAATTTGTTTACAAATTTCATTGAAGCGAAGTTTTTCGTTCATGATCGCCCGCCAGAATGTCGAAATTCAAATCAAAGGCGATTTTTTATTTCCAGAATTTGTGCTGCGCTTAATTCCGACAGGCGCATTTTTTTTTCTGTATTCGACCCGAGAAGCTCTGTAACGATTATCAATAAGAATCTGTCTTTTCTCATTTTAATGCTAATGCCATCGCCATTATTCTAGCATTAATTGTTTGTTGATATCGGGGAAATTGCAAGCGAAACTCGCCATTGAGGCGAGCATTTGTGTCAGGATGTCTACAGAAGAAAATAGGTGAGAGGTGATGAAATTATGATTGACAGGATTGCTTCTTAGAATTCGAAGCATCCAGAGAAGGATTGCGAGCCTTGCAAGCAGGGAGCGTGAAAAGGTTGAACGAATGTCATCGGTTATCGTGAAGTCACCTTTGAGTAAAAATTTAGCAAAAGGAATTGGAATTTTGTATCACTCGCTAAATATTTTCAGAAAAGAAAAAAAAACCTAACTTAATGCATTTTAAAGGGGACGTTTTTAAAGCAATAACAATTTTTTTTCCTGAAGACAAATTTAAGTGATCTCCATCGGAGCAGAATAAATGCTCATGTTTTGTTAGATTTCTCATGAAAATGTTGGCAACAAGCAGACGAGTATCAAGCGATCCATCACATTTGCTCAACTTATTCTCTTATTCTATTGAACCATTAAATAAATAACTGATTATACTTTTGCATTCTCATATAAATTTCTTTAAAATTATGGCCGATTCGATTTAAATAATTGATTCCAATTAACTAATTAACGAGTAAAATAATGAAAGTCCACTAACCTTGATGGAAGAGGTTCCTTGCTCCGCTAGAATTTATTTGCACAAAAAGAACTCTGGGATCCTAAAATTTAAACTTGTTGGAAAGCAACATTTTGTCTTTCTGCTTCTCCACTTGCCTATATTTCTAAATCATACTCCCTTCTTAAATAAGATGGCGAGGACCTGAGCCTGTCTTAGGAGAAACTATTCAACTGAATTTCAACAGAGAATCGGTTCTTCGTGGACGACAATGAAGAATGGAGAGCGACCGGATAGAGCCGAGTCAAATTGGCGAGGTGCTCTTATGGGGCTCCAGATTGCTGGTCCCTCACTTGTGCTCTATAACGACGGAGCGCTGCTCGTGTTCTCCCTACGTTAGCGTCTAGCGATGAGTATGCGCCGCAAGATCGAGTTCTAAAGAAGCGCTAAAGAAGCGCACAGTGCAAGGACAGGCGGTAAACTTTCATGTCTGGATAATGCCGTACTAATCAAGCATCCATCCCTGGCGACGACACGACACTCGAGATCGATGCGTGCGGAGCTGTTTTGTATGTACAGCACTTTAATAACTGCACTCGTTCCAGACGGAAAAAGACAGACAGATCTGAGAAAAGAAGATTTAGGTGGAAACCCTTTAAAGCGTTCGCCTCCTCGGTATAAACGGAGATTTTCAGCCGATGGCACAGAAACTGCACGAAGGATTTAAGGCGACATTTTCCTCAATCCGCTTTAATGGAACACAAAGCCAAACGACTGAGGCGCGATTTTCATAACTCATTTCTCGTCAAAGAATCCCGAAACATACAAGAATTAATGAGACGAGTCGGGGTTGCTCAACGATGCTATCGGCCTCTTTTACGATACAAGGTGGCTTAGGATTGAAGATTCAGAGAGTGATCGTGGTTATTCGAGGTTACTCTTGGTTACAAGGTTATTCAACCCTTACTATTCAACCCTCCCTTGTTCTCGTTCATCAACAGGCTCCATGAATACGTCTGAGGAGGCATTCCCGTAAAACTACTTGCTTTTTATTATTTACTCGATTGCGCGAGGCCTTACATCGTATTAGCATTTCACAATCAACGTCGCAATTTTTGAAATGTATTTTGGTAATTGGAATCGCACGACCATTTCATAATTGATGACTGGGAAGTTAAACGAATGAATGCTCGGTCTTTTACGATGCGTGTCCTTTGTGGGTTAGGAACACGACATCGTTCAGATGCGTTCAGTTCTATCAGAGCCGGAGTCAGGCACGTAACCTTGACGCCGTAGATGAGAATGACTGATAGTCGAGTTGATTAAAGAGGTTGCAAAGCTGAAAATCATCATCCTTCGTCGAACCACGACAGGATCTCACTTCGGGGAGGAAAGGAATTACTTTGAAGGAGAGAAGCAAATTTTTCACCCTCTTTAGAACGTCTCGACCTAATCAAGCAAATGAATGGGATGTTTCTACGGACAAAATGGTCACACGTACGCTAGCGTCAGAAGATACTCACGTGACTCGAGAAATAATGCGAAATTAAATATTTACGCATGTCCTTTTCTTCGCAATAGAAAAAGGAAAACAAAACAAAAAATCTGAGAATTCATCAGAGGCCCGGAGCAGAAGACTGAGCAGAGAATGATTGTGCTGCGTCGCCTATCGCCATGTTTTGCATAAGACATTACGGACATGATTGAAACACAGATGAGATTTATGGACGCCCATCGACGCCTGAAAAGACCGAGGGTGGCCCAGTGATATGAACATAACGTGGTCACACTTAAAGACTGTTTATCACGACCGGGTTGTTGGGGTAAATGACCCTCCCCTCCTTTGAAAAGCTGGTGCTCCCAGAACGTGTTTCTGAAAATGTGGATCTTTGGAAATTTCTTTTTCTCATTTTCTTCACACTTAATGACCTACACCTAATGACCTTGACTTTTGTCTTAATTTAGTCAAAACACTAACGAACCGAACTCCAAATGCGCTAAGTTTCTTCTGAATGTTATTATGTCATTTTCTTCGCGTCGGCTACTCACTGCGCACCTTTTCCTGCACGCGAAGGTGTGGGGTACCTTGGGAATCCGTTGAAGTCGATATAGTGAAGAGAGTAGAAACGAGATTATCCATCCACTCCTCCTGAGTGAAAATAAAACAAACGAAACGAATTCCAACTCAAGAATGGCCCCAAACGCTGACGAGAAGTGAAATCTACGCGACTCTACCTTTCGATTGTTCTCGAGGGATAGTTCCGTCATTTCGCTCAAGATTGTGTCGATGCAGGAGACGACTTCTTTCGATGACCACGTGTTGTGAAATTATTTTCCGAGCACATCCATCATCCTGTAATGAGAACCATTCTCCAGTACTCTTCCACATGTGAGCAAGCCTTCAAGTCTCTCGTTTAGCTAGCACTTCCACACGTCAATAAAATACGAGTGTTTATGTAATATAAACTTTAAAAAAAGGGTGAGAAATGTAACAAAATAACGTAGAAAATCCTCCGAGAACCATGAGTGAATGCGGATCTGGTTCTGCCATTTGAGGCTGAAGCTTGAGTGTTTTGGAGAGTTTTATTTTCGAGTTCTTGTGAGCCCGGATTGACAGGAATTCAGAGTTTCGGGAGAGAAATGTTCAATCGTTTCACGACCAACCGATGCATAACTTGCCAAGCTGGGCATAAACCGGCGATCCACTCTTACGTTTCAAGTCTTGGAAAACATTTGAAATCATTTGTTTTCGCACACTTGTGGTGTGCACAAAAAGCAAATGCTCAGGCACCGTGGAGATGTTGGATATGGTTAGAGGATGCGAAGTTTCCTTTCTTTGGATGCCACGTTCGAAGCTGCGTTGGCTTAACGAGAGTCGATTGATAGTTTTTTCCAAAAGAAAAAAAGAAAGGTTTTTATTTGTTTCATTTAAGGAGAAGCAATAAATTAAACTTGAGAGAACCGACTCAACGAAATTACCTTTTCGATTCTTCCCTATAGGAATGTGGCGTGATCGGGCCGAACCGAGTTGCGTGATGAAAAGTTCTGATAAAACAGGAGAGCAAAGGCGGGTCTGTTTCAGTCAGTGATCAGCGGGAAACTCTCAAACGTCCGATGTTGACTGTTGGACAACCTCTCGTCAACCCAACCCATCCCGTCCAGCCAACCTCGGAATAACCAACCGAAGCTCATCCATCCGCTCCTCCAAGCGACTCTTCCTTCCTCTTTATCCATGCATTCATCATCTTTTTCCTGATCCCCCATCTCGTTTTATTCATTCATTTATCTATCATCTTTAACTCGATCCATCCATCCGTCTCTTCCGCTTATTTGGCTAATTATCTCATGTTCGTCCCTTAAATGACGGAAGGATGTTTGATAGAACACACGCATTAAGTATAACTTCCAGTTATCCATCTCTTAGCTTTCCAGTTAGTGAATGGTGTACTCTTTCCAGGCCAGTCATCGTTCATTCTGATGTTCTGTCCTATAGCAACTCGATTTTTCATATTTCCATGTCGCGACTTCATAATCATTCATAATTTATTGAAACTTCTTTGTAATTATTATGTTGGTTCTGTTAGTTTGTAACTTTTAATCGACAGTTCAGTTTTGAGCTTAAATTTATTTTCTTTCAAATTCGATAAATTCCTCTCTCGCGACTTTTAGACGAACGTTTGAGAATCAAATTCAAGTCGTCTTGAAACCAAGAAACTTTAAACACAAATATTTGGAAAGTGGATTTTTAAACAATCGATAATTTACAATTTTTCGAGAGACAAAATGTAACTTTTGAGACGGAGATAAAACTCAAGTGTTTAGGAGAAAAATCCTGTCAAAGCGGAAAATGTGAAGCTCATCAGAGCACAGGTAGGAAGCGTTGTATTTCCAGTTTTAACATCGCACGACGAACGAGCAAATGTTGCTGGATTCTCTTTATGGAAACGGATGCATCTGAGCTTTTCCATGGCTGGAAAAAATGACAACATCTTCCTTAAGAAATTTTCACCAACTGTCCGTAAAGTCATAAAGTGCAGTAAACCATATCCATAACCAATGACGTGCAGCCAAACAAGGAGTTTACATCTTGTGGACGATGCAAGAAGCACTTATTGGAATTGATTGAAATGCAAATATGTTTTGTTTTTCGAAGCACGAGGCGAGATGCAATTCAAGTAGAGACGCATTAGGTCCGTGATTCCTGGACATTGAGATACTTTCTCGTGCAGCACCTGACGATGATGAGGGGCAATTAAGATCCACTGGAACCCCACTCCGCCATCCAAGGAAGTGAAAATATATTTTTAATTGAAGTGGCTCATCGCGAAATGAGCAGTGATTTCTTTTATCTTTTCGTTCTTTTTTTTTTATCTGAAAGAAAAAATCTTTTTCACAGGAAACAATTTTTTGCAGTCTGCTGCTGTTCTTTCATTTTCACTGGAAATTTCCGGCTCCAGGATTTCTGAAGAATATCAGTGATTAATTGCATTTATTAATTTCTTAATTGCTTGCAATTGTCGCGAATAATTTAAAAAATTTAATCAATAATTTAATCGTTCAATAATAATTTAATAATTTATTTATGATAATAATTATAAATTTATTTATTTATTTATTAGGGTCAAGTTCTGCCTCATGACGGACCACACAAGAGCTTGAACCGGTCTCCTTCTTTTTTAATATAATTTCCTGCCACCGACGAATAAATATTCTAATAAATATTCACAACAAATATTCATGAGGGTTATAAAATTATTAATTCAATATTTATTTTTATAATCGCAAACATTTAACTCCGATAATGAGGTGGTGCTCGTTACATTTGAAGCTGTTCCAAGTGACAACTTTTACGTCCACCTCGACTGACCGGCGTTGTTGATGCTGGAATAAATATTATGAATTATATTATGAATTTCAACTTTTTTGTTTTCGCTGAGTTGCAGTCTTAAACATTATAAATCGCATGAACGTCTTGAGGCGTTTGTGGGGGATTTGTTAGGACATGTTCAGGTGATTGTGATAGTTATAATGAAATGATGAATAAGATGATGACAGTTATGATGCTGATGCTGATGATGATGATGACTGTGATGATGATGATGATCATGTTGGATGAGACGACTGTTATGATGATGATGCTGGATAAGGTGGCGACTGTTATGATGATGATGATGGTAGCGCCTGTAGGAATAAAAAAAAGATGGCGCATCAGAACACGCGCTGGTCATCCAATTAGTGGTTTCATTGTCGTCCAAACGAGTGGACGGAGTGTCTTGTGTATCGTGACGTCATCAAACACGGTAACACGATTCCTGTGTCTCACCTGTAATTAATGACCGAGGAATTTAATTAACAATACGTTTGGAGGTGGAAATAAAAATAGAATTTAAAAAAATACATTTTTCTTTTTTTAACCGATGATCATTCGATGATTGTCGCCATCTTCAATTCGATTGATTGCGTTGTACCTGGAAAAGCCCACTGCTTCCGGAAGTTGACTTTTAAAATTGCGTAACAATAAATTCAATTATTTCGTTGAACAGATATTTATATTTCGCTCGGCAATTTCAACCCGACCAAAGTCTGTGCGGGTTTGCAATGCTCTAAGAAATGTGTAAAAATATTATTTATATTTTTTTATATTTTTTATATTTTAAAGTTTAAAGTATAAATTTTTATGGGAATTAATTAAATAACTTAAAATGATTCTTTGAATAATTGAACTGATTATTGAGAATGTTTCTTGACGTCGACGATTTACAGACGACAAAATAATTTGGGGGGAGGGTTTGTCGTGTTTGTTACAATTGTTACAAGTTATTACGAATTTATTACGAATTTATTACGAAGTTATTACGAATTTATTACGAATTTGTTACGAATTTATTCGTCTGTTATTTATTTACTTTTCACTCATGGTTTAAAAATTTTTTTTTCTTCTGCAAGATTTTCAAGCGTTTGCCTCAGTTCTTTGGATTCTGTTTTTCGTCGCGATTTTGAGTGAAACAAACCTTTTATAAATTCATTTTATTTTACAAATTCATTTTATTTTATAAATTCATTTTATTTTACAAATTCATTTTATTTCCCATAAATTTCATCGTTCGTCATGTCACTCGTAAATGAATGATTAAATAAGTAATATATTACTAAATAATTTATTAAAAGAATAATTGATTAAATATTATTTCTCTGAGTGGCTTTTAATTTTTTGCTCATCGTCTATCTTCATTGACAGATAAATATTTGTCTTGGTGGTCGCTAAAGCTTCAGTTCTTTGGAAATAAATTTAATGAACATATAAATGAATAAATAATTTATTCAATTAAATGGATTATAAATCAATTAATAAAATGAATAAATCAGTTGATTAATGATATTAATAAATCAATTATTTAAACGAATAAATCTATTAATTACATGAAAACTGATCGAATAAATAATATTAATAATAAATAATAATAATAATATTATTATTATTNAATAATAATAATAATAATAATAATAACAATAATAATAATAATAATAATAATAATAATAATAATAATAATAATAAAAGAGGCGAAGAGAAAAGTCAATTTCCACTTGCGGCTGGAAAACAGGAAGCAAGAAATCGAATTGTAAGAAATAAAATTATCACTAAATTACAAGCCATAACAACCCACATCGACCGAAACCGTCCGCTCGGATTAACGGGGTGCATTGGTGCATGGGGTGAGGTTAGGTAGGGTACATGGGGCATGGGCAAACCGTTTAACGAATGCAGTGCTCAGCGTGGGGGATAGAAGGGTGGGTGGGCGAGGGTATATTAAAATTTTGACGGGGGGGCCTGATTCCGAGGTTCACTGAAGTGATGAAGCCGTTATAAGATCACGATTTGAAGGGCCTCGTAAATGTTCCTATAAATTACAATGGGGGATTTCCCCTTCACGCTTCACTGGTCTAGCCAATCATAATAACCGGGTGTGTTCTGTATGCTAACGATGGCATTTCATAATAATAAAAGTATTAAGATTGAATAATTTTTAATATTTAAGTCTGACTACTTATTTTGTTAACTGTTCGTTAGTGGCATTAACCAATATTTATTGTTAACTTACTGGTTATAAGTTTCGGTACTTGTGTGTTAACATGTTAATGTTAATGTTAACGTTAACATGTTAACAATATGACATCGAAGTGGTTATTACGCTGACACTGTTTCATAAATTTCCAAAAGTATTCTGAGTAATCAGCATCGTCGTCATCACCACCACCACCATCATCATCATCAACATCATCATCATCAACATCATCATCATCATCATCGTCATCGTCATCGTCGTCGTCATCGTCAAGACGTCTCCAGGGAAAGGGAAGGTGGTTGATTTATAAAAGAGTTACAAGCCAATTACAAGTTGTTAACAAATAAATAAATGGCTCGTTGTTAAATCGCTAAATATTCTTGCGGACTGAAGCATCAGTTTTTTTGTGATAAGAAATTGTGACGCTGTGGTGTTGTGATGTTGTGATGTTGTTATGTTGTGATGTTGTGATGTTGTTATGTTGTGATGTTGTTATGTTGTGATGTTGTGATGTTGTTTACGTTTTCAGACAATATCAAGAGTAACACTGACATTTCCAGCGAGGAATTCATAGACATTTGTGAATTGCCTTTGGGTGAATGTATTGGCCGATCAGAAGCCAGGTAATAAATAAGAAATA
>MPNW01000346.1:10649-43149 GCA_011800805.1 Hirudo medicinalis
AATGCTATTAATTTTATTAGAAATTTCTTTAATCCGTTTGCAGTAGTTATCAATAACCATAGATGCAATTTGTTCGATAACGATGAATTACGAGGCCCAACGTCAAACAAGTTCAAGGAACTCTTTTTTAAATCCTTTATTTTTATACGATAATAATTCTGTGATTCAGAAGTTAAATTAGTTCAAATAGGTCTTTAGAAGCATAAATATGGTATTTTTCCATAATTATAGTAATTCAAAACTACCCAAAGTCATTTCATTTTGGAACCTTAAATATCTAAATAATTTGGTAACACTGACGTTATTTTTATAAGCTGTTCTTCAGTTGACTTCCAACAATCCAATATCTAATCAGATTCTGGGTTTCAGGGATTTACATAGAAATTTATCACTATGGGAATGTTAACTATGAGTCCGGAGTTCATCTCTCCAACTGGCCACAGATTTGACCATGAACGTCATCTGACGAGATTTTTGGCTTTTCCAAGATCAAATTAAACTGAATTAAACTCTCTCTCCCCAGTGGGTTTGCAGCTGGGATTGCATAGAGTTGTCCTCAAAAGTTTGGTTGTGAACATCCTCCTTAAGGGGAAGGTTAAAAATATAACAAATTGGTCATGACTGAAAATCAAGCAGAATGAAAGACCTTGATGACATGACTTCAATATTCAGTTCACATATTCAAACATATATATTAAAATGCAACTAATGTATCAACAAGAATATTCGGCGGCAAATTTTTAGAAAGCCGATTTTCGGAAAAATTAAAATTTAAAAAATAGAGTGCCTATCTAAAATTGGTAACATCTTATATATTTTGTTTTGTATTTTTTTTATATCTTACATATTTTTGTTTTTCATTCAATGTATTGTATTTCGTCATTTTGTAGATCATTGTTCTTGGTGTCAAAAAATAAAAATTTTTGGAGATACTTTTGAAGGGTTTGCTGAGTTCATTTGATCTGACACTTGTGTTCATTTGTCATGGACCCGAATATTTAGGCAATATTCACGTTTAAACAATTTTCGAAACATCTGTTTTGCTCTTGTGAATGTACTTCATTTATATAGCGCCATAAGCATAGCATCAGAGACGCTTTTTGTTAACCATTTATATTATTTATCTCTTCGCCCAAGAGTTGGGCCAAGAACCAGAATGGGTACCTTCCTCTTGCAATTCAACAGTTTTTCAAATAATAATTTTTAGAGTATTTTCATATTTATCAAAGCTTCATTAATAATGGAAATGATAATCTTTGGCAAATCACCTTCTGGATTTGGAAACGTATCCCTGCTGCCTGAATTCGTTTTCCAACGTTAAGGTTTGGTGTCTACTGTATGGCTGGCGACGTTTTTTGACGATTCCTGAAGAAAAATTTAAATTTATTGAAATTTCGATCAGCTAACTATTTTAAACAACATTTAAAATTCATATTAATAAATATTTATTAGCATTATAATTAAAAAAACATTTAAAATTAAATGATAAATAATTAAATATATTAAACAATTTAATAGTTGGTATTTAAATATGTATTTTCTAATTGATTCAGCCAAATAGTTACTTGTCGAAGTTTCCAATTCAAAGCCTGTTGGGGTCTCAAAGTTATTCGCTGTATGGGTGCTATAAGAATCATGAGTTTTGTTTTGGATGGCACGGTTGTATCCACAGTCCTCGTAATTCCATGTCGTGAGATCATCCTGATTTTCCAAGGAAAAATTCGTAGTATCACTTGCATATTGAGAGCTCCAATTTCGTTGGTAAGAATTTTTTGCTGTGGTTTGGATATCCTGGAGTGAAACGTTTACAGAGTTTCCCGCTTCAAATAAAGTCGTCTGCTCAGCAAAAGGCGGCGTATAGTTTTGTTGGTTGTGCCAATTCTGGCTGGCATTAAATGCACAGGAACAATAACCTGACAATTGGTTGTCATAGAAACCATTTGATAGGTAATCGCGTACTCCAGAACAATAATTTGACATGGTGAAAAACCCCTAAAGATGCTTCTTAAAATTATGAAATCGACTTTTAGATTTTTCAAAATAAATATCATTTAAAAGTCGATAAACCACCGTTCAAACGACTAAGCAAAATCTTCCTCTGCCATAAAGACTGGGAATGACCCAAAAGATCTGAATAAAAGTCGTATCCTTGGTAATAGTGGCGATGTCTTAAATAGGCGGAGGTTTTTCTACCGATGTTTATGGCACTCACAAAACTTTATGGTACTCCAAGCACCGCCCCACAAGAGGCCAGCATGTCAACACTGGTTCGGTGTTTAATTAATTAATCCTAATAGAATACATTATTCTTCCTGAGTAATATTTGCTACATTTTGTTGAGAACAACTTGGCTCATTTTGTTGCGTTGAATTAAATTAAACATTATTTGTTTGTAATTATTTTTAAGTTATGCGAATAGAAGGACATTTGTGGATAATGGGATTTTAACAGCATTGAGACCCTCAATAAATCTTTGATTACATTTGACACGGATTGCTGGAAAATTTAAGTTGATAAAATAGCTAATTGATATAGATAAATAAATTATAAATAAATCAAATAAAAAAAATTATAGATAAAGAATCCGAGGCTTCCTCCTTAGCATCCTCAGTAACCAATAATTCATAATATTTCAATTCAAAGTTCTGTTATTTTTTGCATTTAATTTTATTGATTAACTTATTTATTTTTGTTTCGTAAGAGAATAATTGTTGTGCAAGAACTATTTTTGAAAAAAAATTAATCATACAACCCGCACAAACACAATCTCTAATTCTTAATAATATTGAAACTTATCATGTGATATCATGATGTATCATACATTTCTTTAAGCGGTCTCAACAAAATTCAACACCCATGTTCAAGTGGAATTCACGTGGCCATAAAAATCTTGAAATTATCTCAAGACAAATATTTTTGTAAACCAAATAAGCACTAATATTCGGTTACATTGGTTATCCCGTCATTGTAAACTCACATGATGTAATAACGGCGAACACGAGTGAACCATGACTGAGTGGTTAAACATCCCAAGTACCTTTGAATGAATATGCATTGGTTATCCGGGGAGGAATATCTGTGCATGAAGCTTAATTTATGGTCTTGCATTTTTTATTATTTTTTTGTTCATTTCGTATAATTTCTTGTAGAATTAACTTTAGAAAATAAAGCTCATATTCAATTCCAGATGCAGTGACAGGTCAGCTACCCAATAATTATTGATTAGTAACAAGGTTTTAGTCCATGTCAACCGCAATGTTGATGACAAATGTTGTCAGTAAGTGGTCAAAGGGTTATTAGTAGTCGCTCTCCACAAGAA
The DNA here is from genome assembly GCA_011800805.1 of Hirudo medicinalis. Classification (NCBI taxonomy): domain Eukaryota; kingdom Metazoa; phylum Annelida; class Clitellata; order Hirudinida; family Hirudinidae; genus Hirudo; species Hirudo medicinalis. The sequence goes on from MPNW01000346.1 coordinate 13,969, forward strand.
TTGATTCTGTAAAATATAAACAAAATCTCATTATTTCAGTTAAATTCAAGATATTGGATTTTCAGCAAATATTTTTCAAAATATGAAAAAAATAGAGATAATATAATGTTCGACAAATATTATATAAATATATTGTAATTATTAGTGACTGCTTTGATCTGATCGGCCATAAAATATTTATAACCGTGAAATATTTGAAGCATCCTAACTTGCAACGCCAGACTAAAAATAGCCATTGTCACTTCACAACAAAATTGTTGAAGTTTCTGTTAATATTGGACAGCTAAGGCTATGTGATTACTGCTTGCTAAATGGAAGACTTTCACTTTGTAACCCAAGAATGTTGAGTTCGAATCCAAACAAGATCTCACTTGAAAGTATGGAGATCAGATACTTAATACCACTTTAGGGGATAATATTAATGCCCATTAATTTAAAACGAAAATTACACAAATTCATCAATTACCAAATAAACTTAAATAAAAAAGACTAGAAATAAGCAATAATTTGTTAATAAAAGCAAATGCATATGTGTTCTTGTGTTTTGCATTAAAAACAATTTCAATGCATATTTTCAATTTACCTGCTGCTGGGGGGATGACCCTCATTGGCACGTTTTCATCCCTCGCTTTGACCCACGCGTAGAATTTGTAGAGATAAACTGCTGGTATCCCCCCCACATAAGGACCCACCCAGTAAATCTGAAAAAAATAATTTATAAATAATCTTCAGCTGCCACGTTACTGATTACATCAACAAATTCTAGTTTTACCAGACTCACAGTAAGCAACCAATATTTAAGAATTTATATCACGAGTAAAATATTCTATTTAGGTATTATGAATGACATCAGATAATTCAACTACAAGGGAACTTTAAAAAATAAATATAAATAAATAGATTGGAAATGCTATTTTTAAATCAACGCTCATTAATATTCAATCAAGGATGCGCAAATAAAAGCAAAGCTTATAAAATAACAATTTTGTGATAAATAGAGGAGTTGCAAATTCTATTGTTGCATCCGCGGATATAAACAGACATTGCAGACTGTAAGTTTTATTTTGATGTAATTTTAACTTAATGGAAGAATAATCATGGTTTTATTCGCAAATCTCCTGCAGTTTGTACGACAATTTCATCGCAAAAAATCACAAACACTTGCAATGCAAATGTAGAGATAAACAAGGTGCACCATAATCCTTTAATAAATAATTATATAAATTAATAATTAAATCTGGCTTGTACTTAATTAATCCTACGTTTGGAGTGATATAATATAATATAAGAAATTAATGTATTAGGTAGTATTGGTAAAGAATTATTGCTCCCTTTTTTCTATAGGATGTAGATGTTCTTTAACTAGCTGATGATGATGAATGATAACTAATTCATTTTACATTATTAGTAGCTGAATTAGGCTAAAATTAAAGGCTTCCATTGAGTGAATGAATTTATTTCAATCGTTCACCATTGAGCACAAAATGATAGCAAAATGGTCACAAAGAGTTCCGACTGCTCTGAATGCAGGATTCATTCAATTCACTGTCAATTCAAAGATTAGTCAGATGGGTGAGAATTTTAGACTTTTTTTTTAACTTCGTCGATAAATAACAAAGATAAAAATTTACTCCACCCAGTGATTTGAGGCATCTCCACTCAGAATAGCGGGTCCCAAAGCTATGAGAGGATTCATAAAACCGCCAGTGAAGGTACCCTGACAAGATGCACGTTCAAGAATTAATTTGTTTTTTTAGAAATTCATAAATATTTATAGTTTAATTTAACAATTTATATATTTATTGGGACTCATTTCTAATGGAAATGGCGTCTCTTCGGCGAGACTGAACTGTTCTCGTAGCACCAACTGTATTTTTAGAGGTAACAATGGTGACGCAAAGCTCCTTTTAATATGTTAGATATCATAAAATATATGAATAAGAAATATTTTTAACTTTATTCAAATTCTACTTACAGCAGCCATAATGGCAGTGCCCACAGCGCATCCTATGGCTAAATTTGGAAGGATTGGATACTTCCTGGGGAATTCTTCCCCGTGAGTGCTGAGTATGACGAAGATTACGTTACTTGTGAACAGAGCTTCCACGAAGACAGCCTGAGCAAGCGAAAGTCCGTTCAGTGCCGGATTGAAAGCCTCGAAATTTCGATTAGATACCGGAGTCAATCTGAGATTCATCAATTAGATTAATAAATTATCAATTAATTATAAACCAATAAATCAATTTAATTTGTTTTACAATATTTCTCGGATAAACATCATAATTCCAAGTGAAGTAATTCGACCGTGCGGTTACAACAGATTGCTGGCAACATTTTGAGAAATAATCGATTCATCAATCGTCTGCTTCGGTAATTATTTTATTTCTTAAAGACAAAGTAACATTTTTCAAACTATAATTTAATTATCCAAACCCACTCACGCGCAACCAATTCCACTTCCAACAGCACATCCAAGCACCTGAGCTGCCGTGTAAAAAACAGCTGAAAAAATGGAGCAGTTTTATAAAAATCCATTTCATAATATAATAAATTGGAAAAATATCCAAAAGACAACCAATTTGCCAACTGTTCCTATGCTGATAAAATATCTAGTCTAGCCTGCTAAAGATAATCAATAACCTGATATCAACTGACCTCACAAACCACATTCGTTTCGCTAATTATACATCCACTAGAGGACATCAGTCTAAACTTAGGCCCGAATTTTGCTCAATAGGCAGGACTAAATACTTTTTCACTGATCGCGTCATCAAAATTTGGAACTCTCTCCCCAATAACATTGTTTCATCCACAACCTACAGTCGATTCACCTGCCTCATCAACGAAAGTTGATGATATTGTTGATATAAAGTTGATGACGAAACAAACACGATCTTACTCCCTTCCTTTTGTACAAATGATATTGAAATAAACCGGGGCTCCTTAAACTTGTGGAGTTTTCAAGTAAGTTTATTGAATTCTATTCAGTAAATAGAACTGAATAATCGAGTTGAGTATTTGTGTGGAACTGTAAGATTTGTAGAATCTGGTGTGAGATTTTGGGATCTTGCGAGGTGCGATAACCTTAATTATTTATCATATGAGTAGCATTAGAAGGATTCTAAATTTAACAATAATAAACTTAAGCAATATAAACTTAATTGCAAAAATTAATTAGCGCTTTCGCCAGGGTTACAACATTATGTTAGAGTCCTCTGCTCACATTTGTAATAAATAAATAAATGGCAATTAAAAATTAATAAACAAATTAAAAATCCTTAATACATTATGACATAAAATATCAATAAAATAGTAATTAATCAATATTCCAACCTCTAGCGAAGGATAACTTTCCTGCTAGGAAAAGACAAAAAGTTGCAGGCGGATGAGCGAGGCAAGAGATTGCTCCGTATGTTTCTAAGAGCATGTAAACAAAAAATCCAGCGAACAAGCCGAAATGAGTTGTGCTGGGTTGGTAAGCCTTTGGGTTGTTGGTCGTAAGGATGATGATGACCACAGCCATCAGAAAAGTAGACACCCAAAACTCGCATGATACATCTCTCCAGAAAATCAACTTTTTCAAGTCTTTTCTCGATCCTTCAAATTTCAGATTTTTTTTAATCGAATCCCACATGATATCTTCCTTCCCTCGGATACTGACTTCTTTTTGCAAATGATCAATCTACGATTAACATCATATCATCTAAATCACCTCTAGATCAGCTGAAAGAACAATATTCCAGTCGCTTCAATTATTCTTATATCGGGGCTGTTGCGTTCATGAAACATTGTTGTGTTACAGGCACCACTATTAATAATAGATTTCATTTCAGTAAATCACGTCCATATTCTGTAGAGAAATACAATGGACGCGAAAGTTAGCATTCAAAGAATTGTTTGAGACTGACGCCTTGTTGATGCAAGAAGCTCGACAAAGTCTTCAAGTAAACGATGTTAAAAGATTTATTTGTTTATCGATAGAAGAAATATCAATTGGAAATAAGTTTTTTTTGAAAAATGGGCCGGTTTGTGTCGATTTAGGTAGAATTGCTGCTGTGCCATTGCAAATTGAGGTGAAAAGTCACAGTCCTGATCATGATATAATGTGATCATGTAAATCATGACCAACTTAATCTTAATCAACCTCTGTGTAAGCACTGAATACAGTCATCAAAGTAAAATGGCCTATAAGAATCATGCACATGATTTGCTAACAAAAGATTTCTTCACAAACAAATTACTACCACTTTACTTACAAATCGGCTATTACATTGATAAAATGTTAGATTAAAAGAGGTCAGCCAAAAAACGGAGAAATATCATAACGGCAAAGCAATAAAAGAAAGGTGAATTTTTCTCAAAGTTCAAAGGTTTTGTGCACAGCACGAGTAAGGCTTTCGATTCTGGGTATTGGTTAACAACGAGGCCCAAAGACCAAAATGCAGAAAGCAATGTACCAAATTATTTTATTTCATTTTCACACCTGATTTAATTGCGGCCTTTGGGTTTTCTCTCTTAAGAACAAGCATTTAGTCTCTCTTTTGGCCATTCTCTCTGTTGAAGCTTTCCGCTACGATGTTCCTTCCCAATAAATCTATTTAATGGCGGCACTTCACATTTTGAATAAAGAAATCAGGAGACCCTTCCCCTTCTCTTCATCCGAAAATTATAATGATTTCAATTCCTGATTTATAAAATACAAATATTTATTAACGAAATTAACCAAGGTTTTATTTTATACATTTAACATTTTGATTCGCTCCTGGATTCTGTCTAATACCTCATCAATTTTCAGTTTATATTTTGCTAATTTGAAGTATTTTGACAATGTTGCTGACTTCAATTCATAATTAGTTTTGAAATCGAATATTTTGAAAGTACATATGCCTATTTTATTTAATGTAAATGTAAATGTACATCTTTTACAGAACGCCAAATATAGAACGTCAGAGGCGATTTTTGTTAACCATTTGATGGTCAACATGATTTTAATTTTTTTGTCTACATTAATGATCTTGATGATAGAATATCACCTAAAATATCTAATTTCGCAGATGACACAAATCAGCAGGAATGTTAGTAAGAAAGAGGATGTCGATGAATTTCGGAATAAATTATATAAGTGGTCACAGGAATGGCAGATGCTATTTAATGTGAACAAGTGCTCAGTCATGCACATGGGGAGTAGGAATAGGTAGAATATGAATTTGGGAGACAGGTGTTAAACCAGTCAGAACAGGAAAGAGATCTGGGAGCGATTATGCACAAGAGTGGAAAATCAACGAAACAATGTGCCGAAGCTGCTAAGAGAGCAAACAGGGTATTAGGTATGATAATGAGAGCAATGGTCAGCAGGGAGAAAAGCATCATATTAAAGCTGTGTAAGGCATTGGTGAGACCCCATCTGGAGTACTTCATACAAGTATGGAACCCCACTTAAAGAAGGACATTGAAACCTTGGAAAGGGTGCAGAGAAGAGCAACAAAAGTTTTAAGAGCAACAGCATGATTAAGGGTCTAAGAAATTTGAGTTATGAGGAAAGATTAAGAAGGTGTAAATTAACAAACTTAGAGGTAAGGAGAAGTAGAGATGATCTCATAGAAACGTTCAAGATATTAACAGGAAGAGTAGATTTACCACCTGAACATTTCTTTGAGACCACCAAAAGCAGTTCCACAAGAGGATATGAATGTAAGCTGTGTAGGAAACTCTGAAGAACAATTACTTCAGCACAAGAGTAGTTAATCTGTGGAACAAGCTTGATGACGAGACAATATTCAGATTCAGTGGAATTATTAAAATAGGACTATCGAAATTTTGATATTGAATTAAATAGGAGTGGTTTACCATACAGACATTAGTCTGCTTAAACCACTATAAATTAATATTATGTTATGTTATTTATAAAGCGCTCATTCCCAATGGCGCTTGCGGTCGTGCGCGACATATTACTACCTTTGCCTTTACCGCCTCGTGCAGGAACGCAACTCATTCAGCCAACCTGCACTCCATAATTTGACATCAATCGCGTTGATTTAACTCGAAACGGAAACTGTGGAATTTTCAGAATCGTGTTGTCCGACGGAGGAATTTTCATTAAAATTTTGAGGTAAAGTGGAATGTGAGAAACGCTTGAAAAAGCAAATATTCAAAGTGAACCAAGCAACATTCAAAACTTATTTTGATGACTTTGTTTTGTTTTGTTTATTAAAGCTCAAAAGTTTAAAAGCAGTAATGTAATACTTTACTTACATTCTTAATTAACAAGCACTACAGGGATGTGGTGTTCCACAGGATTCTAGATTTATATGATTTGAGTTTAACAAGTGCTTCGCGTAAAAAAAGATGCTAATTTATTGAAACTCAGGGACTCCCAGTGCATTGATTCTGTGCTTTTTCTTTTGCTACCTACTTAATAACAGTTTTCATTGTGGTTGCTATGGCAGCGTCTTCCTAATTGGAGATGAGTGTTGATTTGCGACATTCAACAAGTTTTAATCCAGACATTCTCCTGTAGACATGATAATTTTTTTAAGATGATGAACATCTTATTGGGGGAGATAATGGTAAGTTGTAAATTTCAAGATCGAGAAAAACTTTATACGTCATCTGTGCTTTAGTAGCTTTTATAAACGCAGACGTTGCCATTTCACATTTCAGATATAAAACATCAAGTTATATTTTTGAAAGTGTCAGAATTACATTTGCAATGAGTTAACTACAATAAAAATATCAAAAATAAAAAATAAAAAATAATGTTTTCTATAAAGATTTAGAAATAATTATATTATAATAGAGTGGCATATTTACATAGTCTACAATAGCCTTGAAATGTTGAGAAATAGTTTTGATTGGTTAATCATAAATGTACTATTTGTTACACTCGAAGCAAATGTGATCAACTATTGGCCTCTTACCATGGACTATGATAAACCAGTTTGTTGTAAAGAAGCACCATTTTTAAATGTCATACTGAACGGACAAAACAATTCAATTCTGGATTCAAATTCTCAAGGGTTTTCAGAATTGGAATGTGGACTTTTGTGCCATTCCAACTATTTCGAATGCTCCTTTTTCCAAGTAGAATTTGTTGACGGCAGGAGGTTCTGCTCCATGTTTTTGGATTTGCCACTCCAGCTCTATCAAGGCAATTTGTCGAGCTGCAAAATGTATTCGATCAAGCGTGAGTCAGACGTTTCTCCGCTTTTAAAACAAATTTAATCCATAAAAAAAACTAAAATCCATAATCAAATAAAATAAAGTTCTTGTCATCACAACATTATTACCTTCACTAACATTTAAATCTATTCACTTTAGCATTGAAATTGTTCATAAAACATCCTCCTTTATTATCAGGCCCATGTTTCATAAACATCAGTAGTTGGGGTTATGACGACATTTTGGGAAGCTATAGTAGCTGTTTCATAGACGTCTTTGGCTCAGAGTCGATTCTGACGGCCAACAGAGGCATAAACACGGTTGAACTTGATTCTACCAACTGCTCAATCTCCAAGCTTCGTAATTTCAACTTTGATGCGAACATTTTGCAGTACTCCATAATGAAGGGCTATTTGGATGTTAGGATGACCAATCAGTTTGAATTACAAATTATATTCGTCACATAAATATTTTACTAGTAATTATAATTTATGATCATAAATCATTTATTCATATAATTTAATATTGTTTAGTTATTTATGTAGATACTTAATATATCTTACACTTTCAACGTTATTTTTATTCCAATAACACAAGTCTCTGCCCAAGGGCACTATTGTGGTCGGTCAGTCTTGTGACGATCCCAGAAAAAATCTTGATTCCATTCAATCCTATTTGGCATCGCTGGGGATTGACACCTACACTCTGAAGTTTAGAGGGAAGCTTGCCTTTGTTCTGAGGAAGGGATTTCCAAACAAGACCATATCTCTTGTCAAGAATGGGGTTGATCCTCTTTCGTTGCAGTGTTCAGTTACAAGTTGGTTTTGTATTAACTTGATAGTAATGCTCAAGATAACGGTGGCTTTACTGTTCATTGCAGAAATAAATAGTTGCAATGAGTGAGCTAGGAATTAGCTAACATTTCTAACACTTTCAGAATCTACTCTTAGTTCAATGGAACTCGTCAGGATTTACTAATGTTCTCCGGATCGTCATGATCCGATTATGGAAAATTATGAATTCATTTAATTTCGACAATTATCAATAATTATTTATAGATCTACTTTGTTTAGTGCCGTGAATACATATTTGCTTGAAAAGGAATACAAAATTCATGCAATTGAATATTGTTAATTTCAATATTAGTTGCGATAATTATCGGAGCTTAACTGGCATCCCCTTGAGCCACAAGGCACATGTGTGGCAAAGACGGCGACCCGGACCTCGAAAGGTATATCATCCACCCATCCTCACAAATATTTTATATTTTAAGAGAACTTCCTCGACTACAAACAAATTTGCCTAGATTTGAAACCAGAGCAACTACGGGCTCCCTAACATTAATTTATTCGGTACAAATTGCAGCGACAGTAAATGTTGGCAGAATAAGCCGTCCGAATAAAAGCTCATCGAATGACTTCAAACCATTCCGACATTAATTAAAAGTTTTTGGAGTTCAGCTTATCAAATTGCAATAATCTATCGTCACAAACTCGAGAACAAATCGAATACAATCGAATCGAGCGAGAACCTTATACAAACCAGCAGACTCCAAACAACCAAAGACCTTATGTAACATCGCTATAAAACTAAGCATTTTCAGCACTTTCCCTTTTTATAGCAATGTCTACAAAACTAAAATTTTCAAACGAGCCCCATTTCCTCATTCAAAATGTTCAAGCGCAATATGTCAAGTGGTTTGGTCATCACACCTGCCACTTGATATCTGACTGATGTCAATACTTTCATCAACGACTTCTTCTCTAACAAAGAAGAACCTGATGTCAACGTTCTTTGTGCGACTTAGGTTTTGTGCGAGCTTGACTCCAGAACTGTTGTCAACTTGAAGTACTGGCTTAATCTTTAGCTCTACAAGATCCCTAAAAGCTCGCTTTAACCAAATAATTTATAATTTCTTTAGTTGCTTCTGTTGCTGTGATAATTTCAGACTCAGTTGTGGATGTTGCAACGATAACCTGTCTCTGACTAAGCCAAGAAATTACTCCTCCATCTTAAAAATGTTAAGCCGCACACGTGTGTTCTTTGTCTTTGTTGTGACCGCATGACAGCTAGCTAAAGCGGAGTCAGTGGTCGCCTCAATTCCATTTTTGGTTCTTAGTCTCATAGTGTCGTAGGCTCCTCGTCGTAAATAATGTCTAAAATGTCGTAAATCTTCTAGTCTCTCAATAGATGCAATCATAACACTTTGCCCAGTGGCCAGAATTATGTCTCTACAATAATGGCATTTGCCCTTTGGCATGCTTCTGTGGTTTGACTTTTGAGATTGATGCTCTGATTTTGCTGACTTCAGAACTAAAGCTTCTGGGTTTTCATTTGAACTGCCTCCATTTCTTGACTTGATATCTCATTCAAAGGAGCACAACTGAACAAGTTCATCAATAGACTGCTTGTCATCAGAAAGCAACATCCAACTGGATTTGAACGACTGATATTAACTAGGCAAAATGTGCAGAATCATATAAATCAACATCATCTCTGGTAGCTCGGCTTCGCCTTTTCTTTGAAGTACTTGATTGAGTTCATTCCACAGTGTTCTAATCCTTGCAGCATGACTGGAAACATCGTCACTGAAAACCCATGTGAAAATGAAAAAATAACCACAAACTCTAAACAACTGATCCTTTGACGAGGCCTCAAAGTTTCTGAGTTCTTCCCAGTCTTCTTTTGCAGTTTCTTTATCCATGATTGTTTTTATACTTTTCCTCAGTCATTTGTAATCATCGACTTGGCGTACCTGTTAGCTTTACGAAACAGATCAGTCTTCTCTTTGAACTGTCTTCTTTCTTCATTTAAAGAACCATCAGCTAACTCTGGCTTCGTTAACAATGCTCCTTCATGATAATCGAGAAATCGAGAAAGTCACGAATCTTTCGACTCCAGATCGGCCAGTCCGTAGACCGCTTAAAGGCTTACGCAATTTACTTAACTCCATTACGCAAATTAACAAAAGCTACCTAGGCCCGTAACCTATTACAAGTTTTTGGAGTTTTGTTTATCAAATTGCAATAATCTATCGTCAAAAACTCGAGAACAAACCGAATACATGCAAGCGAGAACTTTACGCAAACCAGCAGACGCCAAACAACCAAAGACCTTATGTAACATCGCTATAAAAACTGAATATTTTGAACAAACATTAAGATTTTGGTCTGGCATAAAATGGACAGGGTTGGCTTACAAAAATATTGTGACTACTTGTGGAAGCATGGAATGATTGATATCAGTGATTTGTTGAGAATACATATCACTTAATTTTTAGACTGTGTATTGACGATGGAGGAAAACCCACTTATAGCAACAGTAATAGAAAATAAAACACGTATGAAAATGAATTTGGCTCAGAGGCACCTTAACCACAACTGGAGAAAATGCGTGTCAGATGAGTGACAAGTGAGGTTAAACGCAGCTTACGTAAACCATAATACCATAATACAGTGATGCATTAATAACCTAACTTAACTTGATAATCTAACATCACTAATTTCTTTTCATCTGCAAAAAAATTATCAATAGAAACAAAACTAATAAATTTAAAATTAATTTAAATAACAATAACAATTATCGTTTTTAAGAATATAAAAAAAAATACTTGATGTATATTAATGCATTTAATTCTTTGCTTATAAAATTCGCCGAGGCAAATTTTTGAATTTGTTTTCATTTAGCCTAAGCGATTTCTTCGTTTGAGCATGGAAGATAGATTGGAAGAATTATCTTTTCCAGACAATTTGGAATATTCCACTCAATTGTTTAATTTTACTCCTCGATCCTTTGTTGATGCCAGTTCGTGTAAAGATAGAAATTTAAGTACTTGAACCAACCTTAAAACTTATTGAAATTGTTGCAGTTTACAACGGACTTTCAGAGCATGTACAGGATGGCTTGATAGAGTTTTACTCGAGATTGGTAAAACTTTACTGCGTTTAGGTCGATGCTCTTCATTGCTTTCAAAGTTATTTTATCTTTATACAGAGGAAAAGTCATCCAGATGGTCAACTCTTGAATCTTACAAAGCCTGAAATTGTTGCGAAGATAAAAGGTGTCTTTGATAAACAGTTTGACAAGTTAGAGGTTGGTTTTAATCCCAAGTCATAAAAAAATGAATGCATATTTAATTGATTGAAAGTTTTTAATTCATTAACTGATAAAGTAAATTTAAATTGAATTTATGGTGCCCCATTGCTTTGCTCCTAGAACTGATAGGTGTTTAATGTTGCAGCTTTATTTGAGATCAAATATAACCCAAATACCAAAAAACACTCTTTTGCCTGAGGATTATGTTCATCGAACAAATCCAGTCTCAAACGATGAGAACGTCAAGATAAAAGAGGAAATTGAGAAGCTTGAAAAGAAATTATTAGAAGTTGGTGAAAAGAAATTGGGTTTCTTGAATCTCTGTGCATGCTTAACATTTTTTTTCCACGTCTCTAGGCTTATCATGTTGAAAGGTTGTTGAAGGAAGAAATGGGAGAAATCAATGAAACAATAGCTTCTCTCACAAAAGTGTCCTTGGAGTTAAAGCAAACATTAAACAAATTTCAAGGTGGTGAAATTAATTTATTAGAATTTGTTTTGGCATCTTTTGTATTTCAATTTTTTCCAAAAAAAAGGAGGAGGGGTCAATATTTTGAAGGAATTTTCCATCCAAACCAATAAAGATCGTCAAATTTTAAATGAAATTCCTAGAAATATTTCAAATGCGGAAGACAACGAATCATATGAATCTGAAAATGAATGAATAAAACTTAAATTTTTGTTACATATTACTACAATGCCTATTATCACTTCACTTTCTTTGTAACTGATATTTGACTGATTTATCTGAGGAATAACATCAGAAAAGAAAGTTGTTGGGTTGACAAGTTGCTCTTGTTGATATTTTCATTTCATTTATAGTTTACAAAATAGAAAAAGGAAGCTATGCATACAGGAAGTCTAGCCTTGGCTGAAATATTGGGACACTCGTCATTTAACAAATGGGACTCAATTTAGCCAAATTAATTTGTTCTGTGAAAGAAATGTGGCATATATTATATTTAAATATCAGATGCAGAAACCAATGGTTAAATGCATGTGTCTAAGCTTTCTGATTGCTTTTTCGTTACGCAATTTAAATTATATTTAAAAGCCAGTGCTTTTATGATACTAAAATATTGCAGTTATGACATTTTGCTTTCCATTACCAAATCGACAATATAGGGGCCCGAAATTTCTGTCGGCGGCCTTGCATATAGCAGTTTCCTTCAGAAGGATCATGAAAATACCTTTCTCTTCGACTTTTCCCTCAATATTAATTGAAAATCATTAATTGAATATCAAATTTGCTTATTTTAATATTAAACGATGGCGTTTTCGAGCAAACGATTCTTTGTTACTTTTACTTTCACGATGAGTTTATTGGAGAGAAAATATTAAAGAATCAGTCAATGCGTTTGATTTAATTTTATAGGCTATTGTACTTTTTGAATATAACAACAATAGATAAAATTTAATTTTTTGCAATTAGCTTATCGCAACTATAAATAATGGTTTGAAATGTTTGATTCTTATTTAACATAACTAAAAGTGATCGTTTCGTGCGAAGACATCACTAAAATCATCAGAGTCCAAATAGCCTGTTCGCCGGTGTGCGTACATTGTGTCCTAGTAAGTTTGTGGTTGCTTGTTGTTGATAAGCTTTGTTTTTCTGTTTAATTGATAATAAAATCGTGTCATTTCGAGTTAAATAGGTTTAGCAGTCTGGCATCGAAACAAATAAATATTTTGTTCTGAGGCGCGGAACTTGCAATTACCATGCTTAGTTTGTTCAACTAAAGTTGTGGGACTGATTAGCACGGATAAAAATTAATCTTTCAGAAGCCTTTATGTTAATTGTTATGCTTTTTGATAAAATTGAATTGCTTAATTATTTAAACCATAACTTAAGTGTAATAAATTACTAAGTATTTCTGTTAATTTTAGTTGAATTATATATGTAATGGAGGACAATCCTTTTGAAAATGCAATAAATTCGACTGAGAATTGTTGGATATCAAATGGCCTAAAGACATCTTCAGCTGCAAGTCAACACATGTTTGTATAATATTTTCATTTGTACAATATGTACATTTTTCTGGTCTTGCATTAGCTCATTTATGCTGCATAGCATAACTACATTTTTTGATTAGGTATGCTTAAATAATAAGCATAGGTAAGGCAGTGGGATTTCACATCTACTGTAATGATTGTAATGAGTTTGTCCTTATATTTTTCTTGGCCTTTACTTTATTCGTCCAGAAAGTTGGAGGTGTTGGTTAATTAAAATCAATTAAAATTAAGATTGATTTAATTAACTCCTAATAATTCAAAGCAGAATTAAGTTGATGAGACTTGTATATTTTAAGTGATTTCTTCCAGATTGCTGGATGGCAGTGAGAGCAATTTCAGCCATCCTGTGCATGGAAAGGATGTTGTGGTGATGGCCAGCCAGGCCAGTGGAATAGATCAGGAAGGTGTTGGAAGTAGTATGGTGAGCTTGTTGTTGTTATCAATTTTTCTAATGGCATCAGTTATTGTGTCTGTGCAACTGTGGTCCCCCAGAGCGACGGAGGATAAAATAAAATTATGAATAAGCTTCTGTGATGCTTCATCAAGCATTCGCATGTAAAATCTCCTCGTAAGGATTATTTTATCAAAGCTTCATTTGGATTGTTGATGTCGCCTGGCAGGTGAAGTTCAAACCGATTGTGAATTACGACTGGGAGTGCAAACTCGAATATGGAAACCTAGTTGTCTGCCACACCAACAAAACTTACTTTGCTTATGTCTTGAGGAACTACACCCAAGGTGATTATTTCATGTTTTGGTTAAGATTTGTGATTGTACAATTGGCAGTAAATATTCATAATCTTAATTCTGTAAGTTTAAGGATTACTATATGCATACTTATTACAAATGGCTTGCAAGTTTAAGCTCACATGGTTGCATTTGTGTCCAACCCTAAAGGAATGGTCCCCAACTTATCCTGCTTTGCCATACATCCTTGCAAATAGGTGCTTTACAAATGGTTAGGTTATGCATGTGGTGCTATATAAGTGGAACTATATCATCATTTGTTGAATCAATGAAATCATCGCAACAAAGTTTATATTGACTGTGATCAGGTACCACCTCAGGCATCGTGAGGGTGACAAACATGAAGACAACCCAAAGGACTTTGCTGAAAAACTTTGTCGGAAAAGTGGCCGACCTGAGCTTTGCCGACACAGAGAGGGTGATTCTGGGAGCAGTGGATTCTGTCGGGAATCTTTTTGTTTACGAGTTGTTCGAAGAAAATGACCAAACCCTTGGGTGGGTGGTCGATATTTGTTTTTAATTGGTTTACTTTTAGCTTTTATTGTAGTTTCTTTACATTTTACAGTTGAGGTCGTTTGTCTCGTGATGTTTTGGCTACTAATTATTTATTGTTTTATTAAGTATTTTCAAAATTTCCTTTAATTATATTTTTAACTTAACTTGCCAAACTTGAAAATTAATGCATTGTCATTACAGTCAGAAGTTGCTCCTGAGCTGTATAAGGCCCGATAAGAATCTCGCAGGAAACATCCACCGTCTGATTTGGTGCTCTTACATCGGGGAGGAGGACAAACCGGCATCGGACGTCGGTGGGGGAGGAGAAATGGAGGCTCCCTTGGATGACTCCCTCATGCTGCTGCTCACCCACAATGAAATTGTGAGATGTTGTTTCTCTCCGGATAGTTATTATTGTGCATTATTGCATTATTATGTCTAATTGTCTAAATGTGGTGATGAATGTAAGGCTAATAACGATGAAATTAATTTTTTCCACTGAATTATCTGCTAATTTTATTGAACTGAAATGATAGGCAGAGTTGTGGCACGTCGACCTGATCACCCGAATGTCGTCCTCTGTTCAGGTGTCCACAGACGCTGTTGACTGTGGATTTTACGTCATCAAAAATCATTCTCAGGTTGGATTTGTGAAAAAAAATCTTACAAAATGTTTTTCATTCATTAAATTCAGTCTCCACATATTATTGACATCCATTGTTTCATGGTGGTTCCCCCAGGCCATTACAGATGCTGCTTTCTCTCCTGATGCAACTGCAGTAGCGACTGCAAGTCTTGATGGGGATGTGAAGTTCTTCCAAGTGGATGTGACAGACTCCAACCCTCCCAAGTGAGCATTGGTGGTCTTTAAAGTGGTGCTTGTCCCTGGGGGCATCATTTTTGGCTAGGGGACAATGAGCAGATGTAACATGTGGTTTTTGTCTTTTGTTTTTGTTAAAAATATAAGAGTATGGTATGGTACCTCTTTTAATTCAATCAAAATTCTAAATTGCATCTATTTTATTTTGTCTCACTTCCATTATTTGATGGTTATTTCCGTGAGTTTGCCAAAAAGGTTAAGGCGAAGCTTCTACTCCACAGGTGCATTCACTACTGGCAGCCGCACGAGGGAAAGCCCATTTCATTTCTCCATTTCCTCGATGATCACAAAAACAAGAACCCTCAGTTAGATTAGTTTGTATTTCTTCAATCACCTGAGAAGTATTAATAAGAATTCAATTAATGTGCATTTTTTTAATTATAAAGTGTTGCCTAATTTTAAGCTTAATCAAAGTAAAACTAATAAATGATTTGCATTGCAGGAGTGAATCAATAGCTGATCTTTCTGAAAAATATTTTGTAATTGTTGCACTTTTCAGAGCTCATTTGTGGAAGTTTGCTGTCACTGGATGCGGTGAAAACCAGACAATAAGAATTTGGGACTGCCAGAACTGGTCCTGCCTGCAGACTCTAACCTTCGTTTCACCAGTGGTCGACTTGATGAGTATCGAGGATGCGCCCGCAGGGGATTTCAGGGGCATGGGGCATGCCACGAACTCGAGCATCAAAGCGAAGTTTGACCTCAGCTCGTCATACCTTGTGCTCTCTGACATGAAAAGGAGGGTAGGTTATCTCTGCGAATGAGATGTAGGTGCACAATAAGGAGTTTCGTAATCGACACGCATCATCTCCAGGTGATTTATGTCCTCGAAGTGATTACGGACGGAAACGAGGCTCGCATTTCCTCGGTCAGTGAGTTCCTTCTCATGAACCCCTGCCTGAGTTTTGCTGTTGTTGATGCCTGTGCTCAGAGGGGAAGCAACCGGCTAGACAACGGTTTCCAGATGGAACAAGACTGGCCCATTGGTAGAATTTTTGCCTGGTCATTGAATTTGTTTAGACCGATTTTTGACTTGCTTAAATCTGTGGCGCCAGATCACTCGGAAGATGATTTTGAATGCGGAAGGTCGCAGAGAGCCTCTGTATCCATAAAGCTGTACTCTGTCCACAGCAGGTTGCATTCCATTGCCTTCGCATTAGATTTGATGATTTGTTGATTATTATTATTATTATTTACATGGTACTACGTCACCACAGGGCTTTACAGGAATTGCACATAAAATTTATCCCAAAGAGCCCTTCCATTGAGATGCAGAGTGAAATGGCTGGCATTTCTTCGGCTGGTTGGTTGATTAAAAATTCACTTTAATGTTTGGATGTTAATTTCAATCACAGTATTTGTTTTCAATGATGAGATATTACTTAGACATTATTGATTTTGTGTTATAGACGAGGATCCTTAACATGATTTTTTTTGTCCTTTGTTTTTGTTTTCAAATTGCCGTTATTTAATAAAAAAAAATCTGATTGCTTTGTTAGTTTGGTTGAAAGCTTCTTTAGTTTCATTTCTCAATTCATCCATAGTGAGCAGCATCAGAGATCTTTTCTCGGGGGCAAATGACGATCTGCCATCAATCTCAAAGGGAAGCATTCTGGCTCCATCTTCCAATTTCTCAGCTTCTTCAATTGTGCCAATCCTCACTGGTCAAGTTGCTACTTCTCCCATAGGAAACCAGGCTGGTCTGGCCTTCCCACAGGAAAGACAGACGTCATCACTATCATCATCAACATCCACTCTTCCTCAAACTCCTTTCTTGCTGGCCCCTGACGCCTTTGTTTCTCCGAGGTTTTCGCCCACTTTATTTGCAAAATAATTCTTTAAATTATTTCTTACAATTTGTTTGATGGAGTACGTTTTAAACCTAACAATATCATATAAATTATAATCTTCCAGAGATATGGGCAGAGGTGCCCTGTCAAGTTCTGTGGACTTTGGTGGCGATGAAGACGAAGATGAGGACGACGACAACGAAGTCGAGGTGAGAGGTGATGTCGAAGGTGCCGACAGAGACGTGCCCGACGGAGGAAGTCGCATGAGGACGAGTGGTGGTGGTGGCACTGGGAGCCACTTTTTTGACCGAGGTGGTGACGGCGGTGGAGACGGTGATAGCAGTGGAGCCAGTACGGCCAGTCAGGAGGTGACTGAGATTTTAGAGGGAGTTGAGGAAGCCATGGCTGGATTGGATGTGACCACAGATCAGGACAAGAAGTGAGGAATGTTTGTTTTTTATAATAAATTAGAATAACAACAAAATATTAACTGATTTTATTGGACAATCTCAATTGACCTTGGCTGAATTGGCCTTTGAACCTGATCAGCCATGTTGCTATATTGCTTTTCAAATGACAGCGGCAGTTACATTGGCGATGCTGACGAAGATGACAAGTTTTCCGGTTCGCACCTGAGGACCATCGACCCTCAAACTGCTCAACTGTCACAGCCCCCTGTCGTTCATCCTCACCATTCATTCATGCCACAACAACAACACATTGCCCATCATATCCCAAACATGCTCCAGGTTTTGTTTTATTAACCAAATTACAGTTGCCAAACTTTCAATAATTTCAGTATATATATCAACAACATCATCATCATTATCATCATTGCATTTGGTAGATGCTCTATAAAGACAATCAACAATCATCTTCAAGTGCCAAGATACCTGGACTTAACCATCAGGTGATGCATTGTTAATTATTTATTATTTCTAGGTTAACTTGTATTTTATCAACAACTATGTTGGCCACTTGAATGAGAGCCTGAAATGTTTAGTATGTGTTGAGAAAGGAAATGTTATGAATTACGTATTTTACGTTTATTATATTATTTAGGATAACAAGTAATAATGGATAATAATAAACTTATAATTTTAACAATAATAATAAATTTATAATTTTAATAACTAACAAAATACCCTATTTAACATTGACATCTTCGATCGATTGCAGTCCCTCTTAAACACAGAACAATCCCCGCGAAACCTCGCCCATCAGAGTTTACCCACCCACTCGTCCCCCATGAACACAAAATGGCCACAGGCTGTGGGCATCATCAACGTGGATGAACTCATGAGGAAATCAGAGGCATTGGAGATGTGAGTGTTTCATCTCTGGTCACACGTGGAAGATAAGTGTTGATAAATGTCGACATGCAATCTCATGTGTTTCCGCTCGATTGTTTCAGGAGTCACAAGGAAAGGAGGAATCAAGATGGTGGTGCGACCTTGCCCTTCATTGAAGCAGACGAACTCGAAAGAAGGTACGATACCCGTTGCTTTTAACTTTCACAATTCTAATGGTTTCCATGATCAGATGCATCCATCTTGAGTCAAGTCATAGCTTTAATTCACAATATGTGTTGTTCATACAGATTTTTCAATTCCAAAGAAAGTGTTGCTGAGGTATGTTGTACCTCTTTAGAAACATTTTTCCCCATTGATGACGATGACGATTAGACTCGGATCTTAATGTGTTTCTTATTTTACTGAACTTCTTAGGATCGTAATGCTTGTTCTTTATTTCTCATAATTGAATAGATAGTTTCTTTAGTTATTTTGTTCACTAAGTTTATTTGGGCTTAAAATGTCATACATATCAAAAAAACACATCTTTGGCATTTCCAAATGTGGTACTATTGGCATTTTTGTTGGCAAGATAAGTTAATGTCACTCGAATGTTCGCAGACCACCCTTATTATTTGACTCACATGTCGCAAACTCAATGCCATCATCGCATTCAGGCTCATCCAAGCATAAACACATCTTTATGTGATCTGATGGAACTCATTAAAAGTCAGAGTGAGGAATTGAAGTTAATGAGCTCGAAGTTGCAGCAGCAGACTCAACTGGAAAGCTGCCTGAGGACTGCCAACCTTCAGATTGATGTCCTTTCCAAGGAAGTCAGATTGCTGTCTGCATCTTTGGAAAGGATACAGGCTGCTTCCTCTGTCAACATTCTCAACGGTGAGTCGATGCAGTTGTGGAATTTCTAAAACCCAAGGTTATCCTAATTTGTAATCGATTAATTTTGGTTATTATTAATTTATTACTTTAATGATTATTTATATTTAATTTCTTGGCAGAGGAAAAATTGAATGAACTTTTTGAGAGGCAAGCTCAGAAGGTGGATGAAAACATGGTGAACACACTCCAGCTGTTCGTGGAAAATATGAAGGGAAGCATGGTTGAACACGTTGGAAAAATTGTCTCTGCTGACATCAAGACGAACGTCGTGCCAAGTAAGCTGTTTGTCCAGAGACTGTATGAGATGTAAACAACAATAACAACAATGGTGGTGGTGATTGTGAGTAGCCATGCACTTTTGTAAGTGTTGTTTCCAAAAATCAATGTTGCATTGTTGTTCCGAATGAAAATGCTTGCTCCTCTCAAATATCTTGCAGTGATGGTGCAACATGTTTTTGTTCTTTTTATCTCAAATATTCCAAAACAAATTTAATTTTAACTTTACTTCACAGAACTTGAGCAAAGTTTAGAATCCATAAAGGATAAATTATCGAACGAACTCAATCACAAGTTGTCTTCTGTCGACAATGCCATCAGGAACACCATCACCAAAGTTTTCAAGACCAAGGCAAGATTTGACTCGTCGGATAAACCCGAAGCTAATGAACCACAAAGTTGTTTTAAATCTGTACTTTTTATCCAAAACAGAGTGTGACCGATGGCATCGGGCAGTGTCTTTCGACGGATCTCAAGGGAACATTGAGGTCACTGTACCAGGATGCTTTGGGGCCGTCATTCGAGAAGGGGTGCAGCAACGTGGTGCAACAACTCAATTCGACGTTTCAAGTCGGCACTCAGCAATGTGAGCCAGAGAATTGTCCAATGTTTCATATGGCTCTGTTTCAACATCATCTTGCATTGACTTTCATTGATTTTCAGACACAAAAAATCTAGAGACCCATCTCACCCAGCTGAGAAAAGCCATTGAGAGTCAAAAGTATCCAGTAATTCAGCAGATGAAATCCACAGCAGATGCATTGGCCCAGAACAATGTCCAACAGAAGCAGGCCAACTCCCAGCTCCTAGGTTATGTGGAATATCTTCAGTCGCAGGGTCAAGGAGCTTCCAAACAGGTCTCTCTGGACGAGGAGAAGCTTCTGAAATTGCTCAACGAGTATGCAGTCAATTTACTATGACATTGAGTTAATAATTTTAACTTAATAGCTTCCATTTTATTTAACTTATTATGTTAAGCATCGATAAACAGATCTTTAAATTGTTACATCAGACACTCTGAGTTAATGGCCAAACAAGTCAGGGATATAGTGTCTGAAAAGCTGGCATGCATTTTGAAAGACCACCAGGTTGCCATAAAGGACCAGTTTGAGTCCGCCCTTCGATCTGTGACCCCAGCCCCTTCGACTTCCTCCTTTTCTGACCACCATCAACAGCTGAAGGCTCAAATATCTCAGAACCTGCATCTTAACAAATACAACAATGCCTTCCAGCAGGTAATCGATTTCGATCATATATTGTAATTTTAATGTAAATAATTTAATGACGAACACATGTGACATGATGAGGAGGAAACAATTTTTGAGGCTGCTTTCCCTTTTCCCTACAGGCTCTTTCTGCATCAGACTTGAAATTGGTCGAGTTCACCTGTGAGAATGCAGATCCCTCTGTTGTCTTTGGCGACCAATGTCTCCTCAGCCAGTCTGTCATTTTGTCGCTTATACAGCAGCTGGCAGCAAACCTTGAAGCCAAAACAGAATTAAAGCACAGGTGTGTGTTTCAAGTTGTTCTAAAAGCAAACAAAGACGATCAGTATTAAAACTCGAATCATTAACAACCCAGGTACCTGGATGAGGCAATACTTTCATTGGATCCCAACGACCCTGTTACCAAGGAGCACTTGAACGGCGTCATAGAACAGCTCTGCTCCAGCCTGATCAGCTTCCTCGATCACAAAAGCGGAGGAATGCTGGACAGAGACCTCAGAAAACTTCTCAAGAGGGCAACCGTTCTTTTGAAGAGTCATCCGAGGAGCTTATTAAAATACTAAATAAAAGCCAGGCTTAATTAGATTTATAAGTCTCTTTAAAGCATGTCTTCAGCTGAACTGATATTAATTGATTTCTTGGTGGGAAAAAGCATGTCTCCGCACTGACCAGTTTTTGCCTCTGGGTATGCAGGCCAATTTTATCTTGGAACGAACGATTTTATACAGGTTGCTATGTAAAGATTGAGGCAGACAAGCTCTCTTTGTAGCTCGTCGAAGGTTTTACGGATTTTCTAGAATAAAATATCTTTATTGAAAATTATGTGAAACCTTTGCACTCTTGTAACTTCATTTTTTTTTTGTTGGAAGAAAGTTTTCTCAAAATATCCTTAATTTGTAATTTTATATGTTTGTGGAGGTCTGCTTGGTTGTTGCAATCGTGATCATTTGCTCGAAGAAAACCTTGCAGATTAAAAACAGTTGTAGAATAATATTTATTGAAAATTCGTTTCAGCAGAAAGAAAAAAAATGTATAAAAAAAACCAGGAAGTGGAACTAAAAATCACAATGTTCCCAATTTTCACGAAAGAAAGTTCCCAGAAAATCTTCTAAAAAGTGTCGAGAGGTAATTGAAATGTCTTTGCAGGCGAGTGAATTCTTCGAGCAAGGAGTTGAACTTGGCATTTTGTCGTTTCATCTGCCTTTGAAGTTTTGTGTTCTTGGCTTTCATGATGGATATTTTGCTCTGAAGGTAAGAAGCTCTCTGCAATCTTGAGGCTTTCAGAAGGCCTTTTCTTTGAGATGGCGTGCTGTGTTGTTCGACTAGACTCTGTTCCGGCAAAATTTCCTCAGTTGAGCTTACATCCCCATTGATGTCTTTATTTTCGTGTTCATTTTTTATTTTTGTGCCTTCAGGCTGATTATCAAGCTCGATGGTTTCATCTGAACCATCTTCTGATTTAAAATTTTCAGATCTCATTGATTCTGATTTGATGACATTCAAGGAAGTGTCTGGTGGATGGCCATCGTATGTTGTGCCTTCGAGGCGTGAGCCAGACAGGTCCAGAGGATGATATTTTAATTCGAGACCCGAAAGGAAATCTGAATCTGCCACATGTGTAAACTTCTTGTTGCTTTGGAGATCACTCCTTAAGCCTGAAAAACTGTTCTGAGAAGTGTTTCTGCTTTCACTAAACTTCAGGCATCCTGCTCTCTTTACTGATGGAGCTAGCTTTGAAATGTCACCTTTGTATGACGTTGGTTGAATTCTTGAATTCTGGTACAATGACTGAGAGAAAGGATTTCTCAGTACATAATGTTGCAAAAATGGGCCAAGATCCATGAAGTCCTCGTTCACTATCATTATCTTCGGTGCTCTTTGATGCCTAATTAACCAAAGCAGATCACCGATTGAGGCACAAAATACAACTCGACGTGTATTAATACCGTCTCCTTGTACTTGAAAACATCAAATGATCGCTTTAGATAACTAAGCAACAAGATTTGATACCATCGTTTCCAAGCGACACCGCAATGCGGTTCCTCGACAACAAAATATTATTAAAACCCTCAAAAGACAAATAAAGCCATTTTTAAAGAGTTACATGATAAAACTGAAGTAAAATTTCTTTAATTGTGAAAAAAAGAAAGATATTAGTATAGAAAGCAGAAACCTGTGTTTACGGATAAAAGGGATGGCGAAGTTTCACTTTGCTTCCCAATTTTAAAAAATTATTTTGATGATGTAGAAATGCTTTGTATTTTAAACCTAATTGCTTAAGAATAATTTGCATGTGCCAAGTTGTTAGATAGAGCACATTTTAAATAATCATTTAATATTGCGCGGATCAACAGTTAAAATATACATCAATCAATGGACTTATAAATTCAAACCGTTATTGAATAAAAGTACCCCCTCGTGCGAAACTTAAGATTTGTCGAGTGGAAAATGTCGCCACGGGGCAATAAAATAAGTTCATGGTGCAAACGAGTCGAGGGTTGTTCTTGCGTATCTGTCTGCTATTTATGGAAACCTCTGCTGAGCCAGATCATTAATCCAGAAGAACTTCCAATTATCCGCACGAACAATTTCCAATGAAAACGGGATTTCATTTTGAAAGATGCATGCTGCACTGTCGTAAACTCGAAGTGCAATACCTTTTCCCTTTCTTCTGTCTCAAATTGAAACGATAACAATGATTAGAAATCGATGGAACATAAAATATTTCACCGGATGCTTCGGACGGCCGATGCATCCTGTTCAGGTTTTCATGTGTGGCTTCGCATGCAAGTGGCCCATTATTACATGGAGAACTGTCGACTTGAACCTCGAATTCTGTCGTTCTATTCTAGCCCGCTGCTCTGATGATGCAATTGTGATCTAACCAAGCCCTCATTGCCATTTTTTTCTTCAGACTCGACGAAGTACTCAAGTACTTCAAGAAAGGTAAAGTTTACGCGACTCCTATTATTCGATCTATTTAACGCCGAATAAAGGCACTCCAGAAATAATTGAAATCCTGGAAAATTCTCGCCTGGAGATGGAAATCTGACGTGGAAGAAATGTTAAGGACACTCAAACACGGTTCGGCTAACAAGTTCGATCGTTTGAAAACAATTGACTGGCGTTAATGGCCCGATTGGAGGATTTTGATTGCGCCTTTCTAGAAGGGGACGAATAAACGAATCATAATACTCGCTAAGTAATGGAATAAATACCATGGGTAAATCTAATGGGTAAATAGGTAATGGCAATAATATTAACAAGCAACAACATCATCATCATCAACAACAACAGCATCATAATAATAATAATAATAATAATAATAATAATAATAATAATAATAATAATAATAATAATAACTGTAAATAAATAAGGTAAACACTTGTGATCATTTAATAACAAATAATAACTAGACAAAAATGAAAATACCGAAAGACACTAAAAAAAAAATGTTGCAACAAAAAGCAACAAAGCAAACGACCAACAAATACAAGGCAAATTATTTCGGTAAACGTGGAGATGAAAAACTGTCGATGCTTGGAATGGAAGTGAATCCGTATAATGGGACTGCATGAGAAGTGGCCATCCAGATAAATGGACGTGCAAAATTAACCAATAAAGCGAGACTGTGGATAAGCAATGAGATCGATTTGCAGATAAAATGGTGATGGATCACACGACACCAGTCGAGAAATATTCGGCGATAATTTCATTAATTTTTTTTTTAACTTTATTTGTTGCTACTTTTTTGCCAATCAGCAAATATAAAACGCTTGCTGAGTAAGCGAGTTTCCGCTTCGCTATTTCCAAGATTAAGAGGAATCACCGGAACAAGCGGGGGGTCGACTTCAATTGGAAAACTTCTACTCTTCTCTCTCTCTCTCTCTCTCTCTCTCTGGACCTCTGGAGGCTAACCCTACCCTGAGTAAAATAAAATAATGAAAAAACAAGTTCTTCAGATTAGAAAATTTTAATTACAACAAATAAATGAAAATGAAATCCTTGAGCTGTGCAAAGCGGGAATAAGGAAAAGAGCAATTATTTCTAAGCGTTGGTTTCGATGGAATAACGCCACTGAATCTCAGAGCTGGAAAAGTACGAAGTACAAAGTAAAAGTACTCTGTACTTTATATATGTACTTGGAAAGTAGTGAGGCACTACGATTTTACTTAAATGAAACAAAAAACCAAAAATTGAGAGATTTAAAGAATGAGTCCTCGCTAATATCTGCCAAGAGGACAAGCAAATTTAACAAGAGTAGTTAAGCTCGAACAGAGACGGAGCTGCCAACATCATAATTAATATATTATCTTTAATAATTTTCTTTTATGATACAAATTTAGTATTATTTAGTAAATTGAGTATTGATGACAATTATAACACATGAAGACAACAACAAACAACAACCACAAAACATTGTCAGCAACGAAGCCAAACAAACAACAACACCTCGAATGCAGACCGCGCGCTGAGCACATGTTGCCTATAAAATGAAGGAACAACTTGCCTGGAAATACCAAGATCTTGTTGAGTTTTCTGCTGAAATTTCCTGAAAATCGTGGTGAGTTTCTGACCTTCAATCACGTCGTTGTTGTTGTACGTTGTTGTAAGTTGTTGTAAGTTATTGTAAGTTGTTGTAAGTTGTTGTATGTTGTTGTATGTTGTTGTTTGTTGCTGTAAGTTGTTGTTTGTTGCTGTAAGTTGTTGTGATTTGTTGTGATTTGTTGGAAGTTGTTGTTTGTTGCTGTATGTCGTTGTAGATCGTTCTATGTTGCTGTACGTTGTTTTAAGTTTCTATGGTCTTATATATTGTTGTTCGTCGTTGCATTGTTATTGTTGTTGTATAGTTGTGTACTATAGAAATTTTTTATTTGACATTCGATAAAGAATTTTGGGAATAATATTTAAAATTTAGATTTTTTAGGTAATAAATTACGATTATAACTTCACTTTGTTTATCAAATAATTCCAGCATTCATAGCACTTCACTTTGTAATTAAATTTCATTCTGTCCGTGCAGACACGATGACATCAAATAACATAATTAAATTCAGACACCGGAAATTAATAATTATAATCGAATCTAATATTTAAATCACAAAGTGAGGAATGTTGCATTTCAAGTCCTCATGGAATGATTCTTAACGTATCAGTGGCATTCTTGAAGCAGTCTTGAGTCGTGATGAGACGAGATATCATCTTAAACCTTGTTTTCCTTTTCGTGAGGCAGAGATTACATTACTTTGAAACAAAAACAACAACAAATAACTCAACAAAATCTCATCAGAATCACGTGTCTTGGGGAAATATAAAACCTATTTTTAGTGCATCGAAAGCGAAACTGACGAAGGAACTTGCCTTTCAAAAATAATTCTCCTATCCACTGATAAGATTTCTTTGATGGGAAATTGGATCACAGGAGTTTTTAGGTGAAAGTTCACCTGTCAGAATTTGTTGATGAATCAATCGATGTGCTTCTTCGAAAATCAGTAAATGTCGGATGGAATGGAAAATAAATGCAATTAAACATTTAAATTTCTTCTTAATAATTCTTAATTAATGTCACCATTTTCGTGCAGCAAATAATGGAATACAGGAAATAATGAATTTAGTGAGTCAATTGAATTAAATTTGAGAATTTACTTAGAATTAAAAAAAATTATTTTTTTGGGTTGGCGTTCGAGAAAGTGTGGAGGATAAAAACATTTCATTTAGTGATTACAAATCATTCCGACATAGTTATGAGTCACAAGGAATGACACGTAGTTGTAATATAGTTGTAATAATAAATCATAACGTGTGACATGTGGTTATAATAAGTCACAACGTGTGACACATGGTTATAATAAGAAGCGCTTCCAATTTTATATCTCTTCCACCTTAACAAGTATCGTGTGATTAAATGATGACAATTACTCCTCGTCTACATCTTCTCTATCTTCTTACTCACTGTTGTTATCAGCACTACAAATTTGTGCTAGTGGTCATTCGAGACCCTTCATTTTGTTGAAATAAGAAAATAAATGAAATAGTTGCATAATTTCATTATTATTATTTTATTTATTATTATCATTGTTGTTGTTCTTATTATTGTTATTATTGTTATTATTATTATTATTAACTGTTTATTATTATTATTATAACTGTTATACTTCGTTTATTTCCACGAAGAGCTTGTAATTAAGAAGATGCATTCGATAATAGAGCACCTTTGATGAAAATGAAGATGCATCAATGATGACATTGATGATGGCGATGGTGATGATGATTAGTGATCACAACGATGATGATGACGACGACGACGAGGATGATGATGATGATTTGTGATCACAACGACGATGATGATGATGATGATGATGNCAATGATGACATTGATGATGGCGATGGTGATGATGATTAGTGATCACAACGATGATGATGACGACGACGACGAGGATGATGATGATGATTTGTGATCACAACGACGATGATGATGATGATGATGATGGTTACAAAAAAAGGGAATATGATGAAAGAAATACTGGATACGTGCAATACGTGCGATATGAGGAGATCCTGACATCCATGCCCATCATCATCACTATCGTCATCGTCATCATAACTATGATCATTTTCGCCATCACCATCATCATCATCACCATCACAGAGTAAAATATAAATAAGACGAACTAGAGGAAAGTCAAGTGAGGAGGATAAAATGACAACAAGAGGCGTTTAACCTCATCAGTGTAAACTCTCCCCTCCTTTGTTGTGGAAGCTCCAATCATCATCATCATCACTAGCATGCCATTGTCATCATCATCATCATCATCATCATCATCATCATGGTCATGGACATCTTCATCAACGTCGTTGTCTTCATCCTCCATTGAATGTAATAGCCTTTCCAGCGATTATTTAGAGAATTGAATCCTTTTAGATTTAGAATTATGTCTTTTAATTAAACAGAAAACCACTTCAGTTAATATTAATGTAATTAATAATGTAAATAATGTCACCATAAAACCAAATTACAATTCAAATATTAATTAAAAGAATTTTTAAAATAAAGAAACAATTTTCTGATCAATCCCACATCATGCACCTCAAAGTCTCGTTTTGTTCTGCAAGGAAATGACATCACAGAATGAAATTAGGATGAGGGGAGCAAGCGGAGGAATGGACTGGTGAAAGATGGCTGGCTGGATGGATGGATGGATGGACAAATAGATGATCGGATGGACGGATGGATGGATGGAGGAATAGATAAACGGATGGATTGATGGATGGATGGATAGATGATCGGATGAATGGATGGAAGGATTGATGAAATTCTCTGCTCAGATTTGAAAGGATTAACGAAGCGACCCCCTTTAATGATGATAAATTGCACCCCAAACCACATTCGGTTCACGATATCACCCCTGTGCGTTGGGACCGATATTGCATCTCACCATCCTGAACCATCGAGCCATTGACAACCCCTTGAACTCCTATCTGCTGGACCACCCATTGACTGAGATGTGCCATCCATCTTGATCCGCTCTCCCATCTACTATTCCATTCACCGTTCCATCCACCATACCATCCATCAATCCATGCACCATCTCATCCAACACTTCATCCATCATCCCATCCATTCATCCAGCTCCGTTCTTCTTTCTCCATGGTGAGAACCATCAGACCATCAATCCATTGGAGTTCTTGAAATTTTTAAACTCAAAGCGGGGCATTTAAAAGCTTTCGTACAAAATGCATCTTCAGCCTCTCAAGATTTCCTGCTGTTCCTGCAGATTTTCCACTTTCGATAATTGAGATCCATTCCAAGCAACTAAACATCTTAAATATCCGAATAATCATGAAATGAAAACAAATACAAATGCAACAAATTCACCTCGGATCTGCAACAACAACAATAACCAAACTCCGCGTCACGAGTACGAAAGAACAGGTGCACGGAGGAGATGCGCGCAGACCTGGGACCAAGTACTGAGGTTCAAGTACAAATACTCAAGGTCAAGTACTCAGTTACGAACAAGTACATCACTAATGTCTGCTCCATTACCAAGACTTCATAAAGTGATTGTTTATTTCTCAAATTCATTTGTCTCAGGTAAAAGTTTCAAACGCCTCACAAAGTTTGATGAATTTCCAATCTTATGAGCAATAATCGTTCAATCTCTGCAAAACTTGCTTGAAGCAGACGCATCTTTTCCTTTACACAAAGTTTACTTAATCGATGAAAGAGAGTTTTGAGTGCCCTGAAATGCACGCTACACACTCCAACATCGTGGGAGGTTCATTTTAAGCAGCATTTTAATTAATTC
>MPNW01000346.1:61615-78966 GCA_011800805.1 Hirudo medicinalis
CATCATCGTCATCATCATCATCATCATCGTCATCATCATCGTCGTCGTCATCGTCGTCGTCGTCATCATCGTCCACATAATTAATTTTGTCTTGTCATAACAACATGGCTGTCTGGCGAGAATTTCAATTTCGTTTTGATTTGATAAAATTCCCTCCTCCACGTTTTTGCTTCCCTCAGTAATTATTTTTACTTTTTGAATTAAATTAGATTATGTGAATTTTTCCAATCCTAAAACTCGTTTTGCAGGCCCGAGAGAACCTTGAAACATTTTCGACGTATTGGGCGATCCAGGAGAATCGCTTGTGATCCGATTGTGACTCCAATTCAACAATAACAACAACAACAACAACTCGTCTGCTGCATTTTTCGTTTTTTGCAAGGAAACGTCACCAACAACAACAATATCCAGAACTCGCAACAAAATCAACTCCAGCAACAAATCGAAGCACTCCACTCCTATAACAACAACAAAAACAAAAACAACAACAACTGCCTACTTGGAAATTGCTGAACCGAGAGAGACCCGTCGTTAGACATTTCAGAGGATTAACTCTGACCTCTCCATCATCATCATCATCACATCATCACCATTATCATCATCTTCTTCTTCATCCATTTTTTTTCTTTTCCAAAACAACTCTCCAGTTATCCGACCACAGATCTCGATCGAGAGAATCTTCTTCCGACCTGTCCTTATCGCTAAAGAAGATGGCACACTTATCTGCCAGAACGCGCACTTTCCAGCGCATGAGTGATTATGTATTGGCTTCTTTCATCTTGAATTTATTTCCAATCCTTTATTTACTTTCCTTATCTAATACTCCGACTTTCTCGCAAGCCGACACAATGATTCTGCCGTCTCCATCATCATCATCATCATCATCGTCGTCGTCGTCGTCGTCGTCGTCGTCGTCATCATCGCCATCACAACTGACTTCATCGTCACCATCATTCTTGGCTTCTTCATCATCTCCACCGGTTACATCATCTTCATCAACATCGACGTCATCGTCACCGTCATCATCATTAGCATCATCATCATCGACGTCGTCATCATCAACGTTGGTTCAAAATACGACAAAATTGCATGAAGCCCGTCTCTTGTCGCCTTCGCCAGTCAAAGTGGTTTCGATTTTCGAAGCACCTGCGGGGAAAACCCATCCTCTCCAACGATTCGTCATGACCGGAGAGGGGAAGCAAATATTCCTGGCTGGGTTGAACCGCTTGTACCAGTTGTCCTCTCGGTATGACGACGTCGATGACGATGAATACGGTCACGTGAGCAAAAAATCAATTATTTCGGCCATGTTTTTGGAAGCCATGGTTCACACCGGACCCAGGATGGACAGCCCCTTCTGCCCTCCGCCTGAAGAAAGGTGCCATTGCGCCACTCCTTCTGATTGCAGGGACTTCGAGAAATCCTCCACTGACAGTTTCAATAAAGTTCTTCTTGTTCAGCCGGAGCTAAAGAAACTACTCGTCTGCTCCAACCTCTTCCAGGTATTTTCGAGAGATTTTTAAAATTTTTATGGGTTCAATTAAAATTTATCTCAATTAATTCCAGGAAATTTTAACCCCTTAAAGTTGAAGGAAGTAATTTTTCATGTTAACGACTTTAAAATTTATCTTCGTTGCATTGTCTTGTTGGAGTTGTCGCATTGTTGTTCTTCATGTTGTTTTCGTTGCTCGCTCAATCCTATGAGCCATGAAATCACTCAAAACAATAGTTAAACGAGATGAAAAGGATTGCCCTTTTGACAGCCTCAAGGGAGCCCTCGACGTCAAATCTACTCCTTATATCGAACATCATCCCAGCCAAGGAATGGGTTTACACCCGTTGGCTGTTTTCGATTAAGATCTTTGAGTGCAGAGAAAAACACTTGCTTGAAATTAAATTGAAAAAGTTAATCCTTCATATTTATGAGGTCGGTGCTCGAGGCTGGCTGGATGTGGGTGGGTGTGAGGGGGTGGCAGGGAGATGAAAGGACGGATAAGTGGGTGGCCAAATGATTTACTATCTCAAATGGTGCGAATCATTTTTTAAATTTTTGTTCACGCTATTTTTATTGGTTTGTGCTTGCAGTTCAATATTGTTGTTGTTGTTGTTGTTGTTAAAATAAATATTTGTTGTTGTGTTAAATGATTGTTGTTATTGTTATTAATATTCCTTTGCACAGGGACAGTGCACGAGATATGACCTGAGCAACATCGCCTCAAACGAAGAAAAACTTCAGGGTCTGATTGTCCCTAACGATCCAACCTCTCCTGTTGTTGCTTTCCTGGCCCCTGCCCCGACCCAACAGCAGCAGGAGATTGTGGGTTATCCTCATTAATATTACTAATGGTTATAAATATTAACGACACTGATAATGATACTAAGCAATAAGAAGTTCACAACAATAACCGTTTATAACAATACAACAAACGTACCATATGCGATTGTTTTGTTTAAAAAAAAATCACGTTTTGTCAGCATTAATATGAATTATATGATGCATGAATTCACGCAGAATATTAATGCACATTAATGTGGATCAGACAGGGAGAAGAATCAATGGGAAAAATTTAGTTGAAGAATTGAAATGCTTCTCAGCGAATGACATTCAAAATGCATGAATTCAATAATTGAAATCTTTTTATCGGATCAAATGCAAACTTATTTGTTGGATCAAATATCTCAAACATTCCAACAAGTTGAACGACAAACTGAAAGCAATAAAACAGTCAACAAGACTAATTAAGACTGAGGTTGCTCCCCACAATTCATTGACCTTCACTAATCTAACTTTGGAAGTACATTCTTTTCCTCTCAAACGAAGCTCAAAAAGCTCTTTGAAATGACCTTTTTATCTGCATTTCCAGGGTTTTACCTGTTGAGCAAAAATTTGTAATAAATAATAATTAAATTAGTTATAATTAAAATTAATAATTATAAATAATTTGTAACAAACAACCCGAAAAGGTATCCAATGAAAAACTCCTTCAAGAAAATGCTTGCAGTTGAGTAATTGAATCTGGGCCTGGAAATGTGTTTCGTAAACTTTTGTTAACTTTTTCCTCACTGTTTGATGTCGGTTTCAATACAAATTAGTGAAACTTATTCGTGAATTAGGCTTGGATGAATCAACTTTTGCATCTGAAAACGTTTTTAGAGCTGCAAAGGCATCGAAATCTCAGCAAGAATCAACTTAAAAATGTTATCACCAGGAAGGAGTAAAACCTGAGATAAACGCAAAAGTTCACCATCCGCGATAAGCCTGACATCGACGCAACAACGCCATGCGTGTGCCATACGTGTGCCACATGTGTGCCATATGTTGGCCAGTTAATGGAGATTTTGAACTGGAAGTAAGGAGAACGTGGAACAACATTTCAACGATCGGAACGTCGAGATGAGGATTTGAAGATGACGTGATTTATTTTCATTTATTTATTTACCTTTAGTATATAATTAATATTTGTTTATCTTTATTATATAATTAACATTTATTCATCTTTATAATATATTATTATTATTATTAGTAGTAGTAGTATTATTTATTTACTTTTTGTTATAAGCGATGAATATCCTGAAGATCCAAGGAATTTGAGCAGAAGAGAGAAATTAATGTTTGAAAAACTCTGAATTCAACAATCGTTTATAATCGAAATGTCGTTGCATGTCGCACGAAAATGTCATCAGTGACTTTTCAATTTTCATTTCTCGTGACGGGCTCTGGTGATTTGAGGCTCAAAATTACGTTTAAAAGTTAATGGCGGAATCAAGAAGATGCTCCTCAAAAATGATGAGGTGTGCAATAACAACTAAATTAATATAAACAGTAATTATAGGTATCACTATCGATTAATAATTATTTATCACTTATTATTGTTTTTTTTTAATTCATAATTTTGTTATAATTTTTTTTACATTTATTAATCAACGAGTTGTTTGAAAAGAAAGTGAAAACAAGCAAACCAAAGTAAAAATTATTGTGACGTATTCCTCCATTCAACATTAAATCGTTCAAATCGATAAAATACTCACAAAATCAACAAATGTGAAGACAATCAACTTATTAATAGGAACAATCAACTCATAAAAAATCATTTGAAAAAAACCGCAGAATAGAAAAATGCCATCCTAATTTGGCTCACCTTGAAGATCTCTTTTTCGCTCAAAATGTAATTAAAAGTGATTGAATCTAAAATATGTTTAATTGAAAGATATTTAAAAGTAATTGATTCTAAAATGAGATGAATTGAAATATAATTTTGTCAGTTCGTTAATGGCTTAATCGTTCATCAAGCAAATTGCAATGTCGCTTTGATAGCCAAGGACTGACATGTTCACGTGATTAATGAAGCATTGATTTAATTAAGCACAAAACCAAACACAAATCAAGAATTTGTTGAATTGTTGAATTGTTGAATTGTTGAGTTGATGAATTGTTGAATTGTTGAGTTGATGAATTGTTGAATTGTTGAGTCACAATTTTAAATGACTTGCGATTGCACTTGTCGATTTAACATCAAAACGCTCAAAAAATAAATTTATGAATGAAAATGATTTGCAATTTTACTAACGAACGAACTTCTGAAGAACACTCCAAATGATCAGCAGACCAGTTCCACCACCTCCAAGCGGAGAGAAGTGGTTTACGTGGTTTCGACCAGGAGCAGCCTCGGTCTCCCTGCCTACAGGGACATTGTGCCTTCCATCTGCACCAGGAACCAGGACAACATTGAACTCGTCTCAAACAGTGTCCTCACTCCGTCCAGGATGGACGTCGAAGTGCAAAGGCGAGACAGGTGCGTCTGACGCAATTATTATCATCGTCGCCATCATCATCATCATAATCATCGCCATCATCATCATCATAATCATCGTCATCATCATCATCATCATAATCATCGCCATCATCATCGTCATCACTGCCATTATCATCGTCAACGTATCATCTAGGCATTCATCCATCCATCCATCCAACCATCCTTCCATTCATTCATTCATCCAGGCATTCATTCATCAGCTCACCAATCCACCCACCCACCTACCCATCCGTCAAAACCCGCATCGGCATAAAATTCTCACTCTAGAAAGTGCGTATCCTTCACAGGCCCCTTCGTGACCTTGCAGGGGACCGGTTGACCGAGAGGTGCAGCCGCTCCGGAAGAGCTCCAGTTGACGTTTTTTTTGTGTAAGTAAATTTTCCTGTTGGCAACAACAGCAACAACTTCTTTTTTCTTTTCTTGATAGTTGTGCTCGGAGATTGCGTACTGAATATTAATGAGGGGAGGAAATATATTTTTTTAGCGGGGGTGTAGCAGCCCACCTTCCCCGACACTCGTCAGACGCCCTCGTGGTCTGATGGGACTTGGTGAAGTGGTAAAAGGTAAAAGTGTAACACTTTCCCGTGGATTTTCAAATGTCAACATTAATGATATTTCGTTGCTGTTATTATTTTTATTATTTTTATTGTTATCATTATTATTATTATTATTGTTATTATTATTATTATTATTATTGTTATTATTATTATTATTATCATTATTATTATTATTATTATTATTATTATTGTTATTATTATTATTATTATCATTATTATTATTATTATTATTATTATTATTATTATTATTATTATTATTATTATTATTATTATTATTATTATTATTATTGTTATCACTGTAAATATTATTATTGATATTCTCCATCTTATTATTATTATTATTAGTAGTAGTAGTAGTAGTAGTAGTAGTAGTAGTAGTAGTAGTAGTAGTAAATTATAATAATTAATAATAAATAAATAATAATAATTATTATTATTATTATTATAATTATCATTCGGACATATAATTATATCCGTTCACTCACTCAGCGGTAGCGTTGTAATGACGATGATGACGACCATGAGGATACTGGAATTAAATAAATTAAATTATTTTTAATAATTAATAAATCGATGTTTTAATAATGTTCGACTTAAATAAATATTTATTTGGCTTTCGTTCCCATAATTACAATACTATTTTGCATGCATTACCTGAGTGCAGGATCGACCTTGAACCTCCACTCTCCTTCAAAATACATGACCACCAGGGCACTGATGACCACCACGACCGACCCGAGGGCGTCCCCCATGATGTGTAAGAAGACCCCCTGTATGTTCATCTGACTGCCCGTCTCTAATTGATGGGTGGTAATTGCATGGTTAAATCAGTTAATGTTATTATAGTAACGTTGATGAACAAGCTTATTATTATTATTATTATTATTGTTATTATTATTATTATTTATATTTAAATTAATATTATCATTATTATTATCATTGTTATTGTTAATATTATTGTTGTTATTAATATTATTGTTATTATTATTATTATTATCATTATTATTATTATTATTATTAAAATTCTGAATTAATTCATGCTCTGAAACAGTAAATAATGAGATGACAAATGTTAATTATAAATAAATAATCGGATTATTACTGAAAAATAATATTAATTAATATTAATTAAACAAACGAATAAGTTAATTATTTATGTTATTATATCAGTCGAAACAACATCAAACAGATTCTTCTGGCCTCTGCTTCACGAGGAGGGACATTGAAGCTGACGTAATGCGAATAATAATTTATGTAGCGCTTTCCTACTTGGCGACAAAAGCGCTACATAAGTTCAAGACGCTGACGTTTCAAAGGATTGTAAGATTGTAAGATTGTGAGGAATGTAAGGATTGTAAGATTGTAAGGATTGTAAGATTTTAAGGATTGTAAGATTTTAAGGATTGTAAGGATTGTAAGATTGTAAGGAATGTAAGGATTGTAAGATTGTAAGGATTGTAAGATTTTAAGGATTGTAAGATTTTAAGGATTGTAAGGATTGTAAGATTGTAAGGATTGTAAGATTGTAAGGATTGTAAGGATTGTAAGGATTGTAAGATTGTAAGATTTAAGGATTGTAAGATTGTAAGGATTGCAGGGATTGCAAGGATTGTAAGGATTGTAATATTGTAAGATTGTAAGGATTTTAAGATTGCAAGGAGTTTTTTTTAATTTCTGACGTTCAAGATTCTATTTTCATTCTTAATTTTGACTTTCTGTTGATCAACGAGCACTTCTTGATGTACGACTTTGATCGGTGATGAGGTAATGTAATAATTACAAGACTATGATGTTGTGATGATGATGATGATGGTGATGATGATGATGGTGATGATGATGATGATGATGATGATGATGATGATGATGATGATGGTGATGATGGTGATGATGATGATGATTGATAACTGATACTTGATGATTGATAACTGATACTTGATGATTGATAATTGATACTTGATGATTGATACTTGATACTTGATGATTGATAATTGATACTTGATGATTGATAACTGATACTCNATTGTTATTATTATTATTGTTATTATTGTTATTATTATTATTATTATTATTATTATTATTATTATTATTATTATTATTATTATTATTATTATTATTATTATTACTTTCGTGAATTGTTATTGATAGCAATATTTTACATCATTTATTTATTTCCAAATTGAAATCGCAAACATTCATCAGGAAAAGGACCGCAGAGAAATCCTGTGAAAATTCATTTCAACCACCTAAAAGCCGTGACCTTCCATTCCTCTCCTCCAAACAACAACAACAACAACAACAACAAAAGCAGAAACAACAATCACAACTTCAAAATTAGACAGCAAAGAAATTCAAACGAACCTCACATTGTTGGCGATGATGATGATGGCGATGCTGCTGCCGATGACGACGACGATGATGATCCTCATTCCAATTCCGATCACGTGCTCAAAACAAGACTCGTTGATTTCAACACGAACCCTAATGATGAGAAGGAGTCGCCATCTGAAGTCATTCCAGGTGATTTCCGGTTTCGTCCGAGCAGGAATTCCAACCACCTTCGCCAATCAGAATCCGCCCAGTGGAAAACTTTCAACAGACTCCAAGATGGCGTCAACAAGAATGTTCGTTCTAGCGACAATTCCAGGAGCAGCATCAACAAGCAAGCCTTGGTGATCGGCATCTTCTCAAGAGCAATACCACATTCATCATCATCATCATCGTCATCGTCACCATCATCTTCTTCTACTTCGACCTCGCCTCCAATTTTTCCGCCTTCATCATCGTCATCTTCCCTCTTCTCTCCCTTTAAACTTGCATCGAAGTTGGCGGACGAACATGATGAATGGAAGGAGCAGCCCGGAGACTCTGCAGTTTGCATCTTTTCCATGGAACGCTGTCAGAGGGAATTTGCCGAAGCCCTCAAGAAGTGCTTCCGAGGAGAAGGACAAACTGGTCCTGATCACTTCGTTCAGCCGAAGCCCTGCGTCAGAACTGTGAGTCCATCTATTTTGACTATTTTCGTTCTTTTCGATGTTTAATCTGTTTTTAATTTATTTTTTCCAGGTTTTATTTTGCCACTAATGTGATTTGTATTGGATTTACTCGTGTTTAATGACTAAATATTATGTTATAATATGAAAATAATGTAATAACGTAGCCTAATAAATGCAATGTAATGAATTGCATTTAATTGTAACATTAACAGTTACACTCTTGCAACATTCACCAACCAACTTTGATTTTCACAATCACTTGTCAATCACACTCAACCTCACTCAATCAATTCAACGATTACTACATTACTACATTACTACATTACTACATTACTACATTTCTACATTTCTACATTTCTACATTACTACATTTCTACATTTCGAAGCGTCTCAATTGGAATGATTTCATGAATTTTGAATTTTTTCTAAAAAAAATCATAAAATCGCAATTTCTTCGAACAATTTCTGATTTTTTAAAACTTCGAGGATGTATTTTGAAAGCCTGTTAGAAGTTGATGGATTGTTTTCGAGTGAAAATCGCAGGTTGAATTTTTTGGGGAGGGGAGGTTTAAAATACTCCGAGGTGGCTGGATGATGACGACGATGCCGAAAATGGTGACTAAGCATTGAGGGCTTATCAGTTTTCAGTTCATTTGTTAGGTTGTCACGTGAGAGCCATTATCCTCCGCAGTCATGATTGCTTAATTGGCTGCCTCCTCTGCCAACATGCCGTTAAATTATGGAATAATTTAGAAATTATTTCCACTTTTAATAATTTCCTCCCAACGCGACGGACCTGCTGTTTGTTGATCTCTGCTGAGCGAGAATACGTTGAGTCTTCCCAGTGTTTACATTTAAGTCAGGGTATTTGTATGTCTCCATTTAGTCAGAATATCGTAATTTTCTTTTAAGAGTGGTAAAAAATTTTTTAATTTATTAAATTATTACTTATTATTTAATCCTTAAAATGATTAAGTACCAATGATATTATCCATTTATTGCATCGAATTGCATTACAATTGCAATTAATTTGTCGGAGAATATCAGAATGAACTCAATCAGATAACTGTTCCGAAGAAATCGTTCAAATCACTTAATTGATATTTTGTTCTGAATGTCGACAATCCATCCCGAAAAGCACAACATTTAAAATTCGAGGTCCAAATTCTAAACTTAAGATCTAATTATTAATTATTAACCTATTATTAAATTATTAATTATTAACCTAAAGTCTCTCTTTAATTGAATTGCAAATGACAAAATACACTTTACTTTCTGTTCAAAGCATTTCTCCCCAAAAAAGGCTCCAAGTATGTCTCTAACTCAAACAGAGGAGAAGCAGAAAGAAACTCCAAATGGAAGGAGCGTAAGAAAATGAATGAAACTCGTTGGACGGGGATCGTTTCCAAAGTTCAACTGGAAAAGTCATTCTGAGTTCAACGGGGAAAAAACATCAAACACCCGCGGGTGTTTTAATGAATTTTTGAGACGACCCCATCAAGGACGAATGGAAAGTTTGGAAAGTGGATGGGGCAGGAACAATGAGTTCAGTACGTGCCTTTGTTTGTTGACGTCCTACGTCCGTTTGAACGTCGTTTGTCTTCATGCTTCGTTGAATTGCCATGCAAAGTTGCTTCAATTTAAAACTAAATGCGAGCCCTACGTGACCAAAATGATGGTTATTAACATCCTCCTGCGTCCGAGATCCGAACGTGGAGCAGATGGAAAGCTCGACACAGACGCGTGGAGGAGGACGGAAGCAGAGAAAAAGGAGATTGTTCAAATGTGCTGGGGAGAAGGCTGGCCGAGGAAATAATTCATTTTTCTCCTGACAGAGAGAGTTACGGCAGG
The DNA here is from genome assembly GCA_011800805.1 of Hirudo medicinalis. Lineage (NCBI taxonomy): Eukaryota > Metazoa > Annelida > Clitellata > Hirudinida > Hirudinidae > Hirudo > Hirudo medicinalis. Next base: position 71,831 of record MPNW01000346.1, read on the forward strand.
GTCAATGAAGCGATCAATGTTGCTGCGTGCCGGGAACCAGCAAGTTCACTCATCCACCTAATTTTGAATTTCCAAGCGCCCCCTTTTCCACCAATCACAATTCAGCGCTCATCCGTGACCTGCACGTTCCCATGGAAATCTTCAAATAGGCCACGATGAAATTTCGAACGAGAGTTCGAAAACTCTCTCGAAACCCTGCTAAATGGTCAGCTGAAATTTAATGCCGAGATAAAGCATGTAACTGACGGCATGAAATCATTCCATTTATTCCATTTTATCTGCTTTTAAGCGATAAATTTTAAAACTATTTCTGATCGAGTTTTTCTTCTTTTTTTTCAATGCATGATTTTTTTCCAATTAGAATTTTAATTTCCTGAATCATCCAACTGGAGGAATGGTTGATGTTTGTTCGGCTCACGTTTAATTCAAATAATATTTCTATAATCCACGATATTATTTTTATATTTAATCTACGAATTTATGCACTTAATTAAAAATACTGCAATTATTTATGACGTTTGAATGTAAGCATTCAGTTTAAATTATTAGTAATTTTGTTGGCATTTTGTTTGTTTTGTATGCACGAGGTAATGTGAGAACAAATATGAATGTGAATTACTAAGTATTTCAATATTTTGAACATTTCAATGTTTACAAACACATTAAACCGAGTATATTCTAATAACATTTTGATGATTGAATACCAATGTGACTTCAAAATGTATTTGTATTTTTATTAATTCCAGCTTTTATTTAAATCGTGCAGAATTTATTTTAAAATGTCACATTAAGTTACGTCATAAAATTTCATTTAAAAACAGAATATTTCACTGAAGTTGATAAGATCCAATAATTCACGCATTGATCAGGAAACATTGATCAGCTTCCATGTAAACTAAAAGATTGTTTATTTCAAACATGCGAATGTCGCCGGATGCGAACTTGATTTGGTAATATTAATATATTTTGAGGACATTGTCTGACATTTATTTGGTGGACTTAATTAAGTTTAGCATTAATGTCTTGTTTAATTCAAATAAATTAACCGTTATTGTGTTTTAATCACAACAATTCCACCACCACAACAATTTATTTCCAGAAAATACAACATCAACAACAACAATTTATTTCCAGCACTTTGCAATCCCCGACAACTACTGTGGCCACCACGGCATCAACGCCCCCGTCAAGGGAAGTAAGCCCATTTCTGTGAGTGCGGCCATGTTGTTACGTCACACGAACGTCACGTCCGTTGCAGCTGCTGACGTCAACGGTCACGTGGTGGCATTTCTGGGGACTGACAATGGTGAAATCCATAAGGTGAAATCATGCATTCATGTCGCAAAAGTCTCTAATTTTCTTTTCAAACGTCTCTTGTGCATGTTTCCGTTTCTTTCCGAACTTTTTTCCTTAAATTAATTAAAAATGGTTTTTTTACTCTCCCTTTGAAGCTCGCTTGAGATAAATTCTCACTCTCGGACAGATTAGCAGTGCACATTTCACCTTTAACGTCGACGACATTCATTTACTAAATTAATTGGCAACGGTAGATCCCAGGAAATATTCGTGAATTTAAAATTTGAATTGCCCTTGCAATGCCTACATTCCCGATATAATGTAATGTATCTTTCTACCCCCCACGAACTACTCCCTACAATGTCATATACACCCTGAAATGCCATGTACCCCAACGATGTCATGTGTACTCTACAATGTCATGTATACCCTAGAATGTCATGTATACCCTAGAATGTCATGTATACCCTAGAATATCATGTAACCCTGCAATGTCATATGCCCCTAGTATAAAATATCATGTACCCCAACAATGCTATGAAACCCCCACAATGTCATGTAACCCAACAATGTCATGCATACCCTACAATGTTACGCAGCCCCCTGCAGGGCATGAATCATGGGGACTTTCAATTGGCACAACTTGGAACTTCACCCTTGAGATCACAAGTTCATTGAAACGAGCTCTTGGACATCTTTTGTTAAGACACTTCCCACGATGGCACAAGAATTTTTTATTCAGAGTTTTAAGTCTTTAAATTTATTTTTGAGGTTTTTAATTATAATTTAAAAAAAGTTATTTTTATTCAAAATAAGATTTTAAAATAAATAATTTCTTTTGCATTTTTGATGTTTTATTTTGCCTTTATTTATCATCGATTTCGAACGAATTGAACAATTGGAGAAAATAGACAAGTATTCTTTGAAAATTATTCAACCGCCACTCTGCCATTAATAATATTACGCTAGTAATAATTATTCGTAATTATTAATTAAATTAATTTTATTAATTATTAATTATTAATTAAAATCAATTAAATGCCGTACCTGCTGACATGATCTTTAAAGACCAGAAGAAGACTGACAAACCATTTGAAGCATTCAACCTCTCAACCAAGGACTCCTTCAATTGATGACGTCACATCCGCGGGAGGGGAGGGGATGGGTTTGGGGCTTGTTTTCCATATTAACGGTCGAACGGGAAGTATTCGTCGTTTTGTCATATTTCCATTCCAGGGCCTGGAGACTTGATCGATTGATGTCGCTCCAATTACAGTTGCATATGAATCTCGTGTCCCCTCACCACTCGTCATCATCTCACAATCGATGCTCGGCCATTTTGTTGCCGCTGGATTTTCGAAAAATGGAAAAATATTTGATGGACAAAATGGCGGTTGTAATGAAGTGTGACAAGAAATGTGGTCGTCAGTGGTACTTTTTTTTATAAAATATGAAAATATGAAATTAGCAGAATAATTCGATAATTAACGAATAATTATGGCATGATTCTAAATGTTATTGCTGAATGGTTTGTCTGCTTCGGATGGACTGAAGAGAAACCTTCGGTGGAGTGAAGGAATGAAAAAGAAGATCCATGTTTCATGCAGAGTGTTGTTCCTTTGTGCTGCTTAAAATAAGATAAGAACTTTTATTGTAAAAGTTTTGCTTAATAAATTATTTCACAATTTTTTTTTATTTCACATTTTTCCTTGATTTTGTTTGCTGCCATCCCAAGTTTTTCGTGCAAGTTTTTTTTATCGAACTCAGAAACTAAAATGCTTTAAAATCCTTTGTTTGCCTTTTGCGAGGAGTCCCCCACATCCGCTGGCAGAGTGAGGTAGAGTCATATAGAGTGAGATAGAGTGAGGTAGAGTGAGATAGAGTGAGGTAGAGTGAGATAGCGTGCCTGAAAATGTGTTTTGTCCATTTTTTGGTTCTAAGATTAAAAACATTTCAATATCTGGTGCAAGTCTAATATCTTACTTTTTGCTTTCAATTATTTTGTTTTGTTTTGTAATTTAAAAAGTTTAAACAAATATAATGTGTATTACATAATAATTTATAATAAAATAATTTTAATTTATTGATATTAATCAAATATCAATGGGTTATATATTTTTTGTTATGCATTTTTTTCTGATATATTTTTCTTGTGAGTGTATTTTCTCGCAATTGTTTGTTATTCTGAATATTCAGCACATCAGTCATAGACTATAATTGCATTCATTCACTTATTAATCGTCTGTCCAATCATGCATTCATTCATCTGTTTATTCGTTTGTTCCACTCTTTCCACTCGCTCTTCATCATCCGATTTGCTATTAGGTACTTCCAACCAACCATACCTCCATCCATTCATCCATCCATCCATGCAATAAACCATCCATTCATTCATTCATCCAATAAACCATTCATTCATTCATCCATCCAATAAACCATCCATCCATCCAATAAACCATCCATTCATCCATCCATCCATCCAATAAACCATCCATCCAGCTGTCCGAATAGACAGGCCTGATAGATCTGAGCATTTTTCCATTATACTTGTTTCCTCATCAACCCAAACCACGTAGCTTTAACAGTTTTATCAGATCCATGCAGCCTTCTAAGATTTGTTTACTCTCTCCATAAATCGACATCAGACCGTGATAATGAGGAGGAGCGCGATAAAATTGCCGGTAACGTTAGCGCATCAAGGAGAAGCAGAAATCATAGCAGCATATTGGAAGTTTCGTTTGCCAGCTCAATAATAACAACTACGCACGGCACAATGAGTCCGTGTTGTCGTCGTCGTTAATCTTGTCATTTGGTAGCATTGTTGTTATTGTTGCAGTTACTGGTCATCAACACGGAAGACGTGGTGCACATCGGCACATTGGTCATCGAACCGCGGTCAAGCATCATTCAACTCACTCTTTCTCCTCCGTCGGTCGTTCATAACAAACACGGACTTTACGCTCTCACTGGAGACGCTGTGAGTTTCAGACGTGCTATTCGTTCATTCCTTATTTGCGGGCATTATTTTGATTTATTACAGACATTTCCTTGTTTACGCTTAACTACTACTATTACTGAAACATTGCAAACACAATGTTATTCGCAATTAAACGCAGAAGTAATAAAACTACTTCTCCTTCGCGAATGAAAATTGACAAAATGCCTGCGAATTCCTGCCAGAAGTGGAATTAATTTCTCAATCCTTGCAAAATGCTTCAAAAAATCCTCACGAATTTCTGATTAATCTGAAGTGTGATTCGCTGAAACTTGAAACTTCAAGATATTAATTGAGGTGCAGCTGTCATTACAATGAAAATTACAATGAACATTACAATTACAAGTTTCAATCGGGGATCCTAATTAGTAATTAAACTTTGTAACCAACTCCAAAAAATTCTTCTAAATACTTAAAGATGGGGTTTTCAAAAAGAAGTGACCAACTGATTATTCGTGAGTAAAAATGATCCTCAAGGTGATGCTTAAAAGTGTCATAAATCCATGGGCGTTGTTGTTTTGGAAACAAATGCATGAATTTTTTACGTCTATGATATTAATATTATCGCATCACTGTAGCGTTCACATTTCGACCACCAGCATCAACGACGACAACAATATCAACAAAAAATGTCAATAAGGACAACAACTATAACAACAACAATAACAGCAACAACTGAATTGTTGAAATATGTGCGAATTAAATTGATTTCTTGGAGGTTTCCATGGAGAGTGACCGAATAGTTCGTGAATGAGAGAACAATTTGAAAGCTTTCACAGATTAGTGACAGATTGGAAAATTCACTAAACTGCTCGTAATATTAGGAACATTCCACTCACTGTCACCTTAAGCAACATCTCGGGTATTAATGACTTTTGGCATCATCACCAACATCAGTCGCATTGTCACCACCAATATCATTGCAACAATCATCATCATCATCGTCATCGTCATCGTCATCGTCATCGTCATCGTCGTCGTCATCTTCATCAACAGCAGCAATCATCCTCACCATCACTGCCATCATCGTTTCCTCGACGGATTCCTCCGAGACCAAAGGCAGTCGGTTCAAATCCTACTCGTGAGCGATTCGGCGGAGGATTTGTCATCTTCACGTCGTCTCGAGTGAGATGGCAGCACTTTCGAATCTCCCTCATTTTTCAAGTTTTCCCGGTGCGCATGAGCGTATTTCACGGCAGAATAAATACTTTTCCAACACCTCAACTTGATGGATTCCACGGATTGGAGGGCCATCCCTCACACCACGGGGCATCAATTTTTCACCCCGACCAGCGCCGTCCAAGGCAAATTGCTTAACAAACGCATGCCCACCGTGATTTGTTTCGCCCGAGAAAATAATTCGAACTCACCTCTCTGAGATTTTCCACAAGAACTTCTGGATTTATTGGAGGCAATCCATCAACATCTTCTGGATTTCATTTAAATCTTTTGCTCTTTACTTCATTGTTGTTAATGTTATTAATATATTATTATAGTTATTATTATTAAATATTAATATTATCCTTATTTAAATATGATAATTACCGACATCAGCATCTGTTATATAAATAAAAATAATATTAATAATGACGGTAATATTATTAATAATAATCATTCTTGATTAAGTAGCATCAATCTTTTACAAATTAATTAAGTACCGCACTAAATTATGATTATATCAGTCAAAAACACATAAGGTTTGCATGTTGGCCGTATGGGTTACGTTCCTGCATACGGCGGTAATGGCAACAGTCGTAAAGTGTCGTGTTCGAAAACCAGCCTGCACTGCCACAAGCGCCCTTTGGAAGGAGCGCTACATAAATGGTTGACAAGAAGCGCCTCTGATGCTATGCATAAGGCGCTATATAAATGAAGTACATTTTCATTTACATTTAAGCATTAAATTCTCTCAGCTCCAAACTCCGATGGCATGATTTACAATTTGCAACCGAGAAGTGCGACGAAGTTTTTATGAAAAATCGATTGCTGCCCGTTTAGTGGCTTTTTAATGATCATTCTTCCCTCCAGCCATCCATCACTCACGAGACTCGATCCCCCCTCACTGTGAATTAAATCAAGTAGCCATGAAAATGACGGATCGCCCCATTATGACTTGTGGGGGTAGCTAAACCCTCGCGTCCATCCGCTCCCTCATGTGGAATCCTGGGCTGGGATTAAGGGGCATTATTAGAATTTCTCCCGGACGAAATTCACGGAAATTTCCCGCTTTTATTGCGACTTTCAAGAACATATTCAATTTAACAACGTCAGCAAAAACAGCAGTACAAATCTAACAGCAACAACAACAACAGTACAAATCTAACAGCTATGCAAATGGCGCATTACAAATTAACTATTATTATTTTTTTTATTATTGTTATTATTTACAATTAGTTAATTATTATTAATATTATTATTATTTTGGAATTTTCACATTATTCCTCTCGGCCTTCCAGCCGGTGAAGGATGAATCCGGAGAACTACCAGTTCTCTTAGTGATTCACCAGGTTAATTTCGATCTCCAAATCCTTATACTTGCTAATCCTTTCAGCTTGTTTAAGCGCGATGTTTTTATCGTCAGGGATGGAAACATCGATTAGCATACAAGTCTTGGATTTTCGGTCGTGGATGACAACGTCAGGTCTGTTGGCTAAGATTTTTCTGTCCGTGATTATTGAGTAGTCCCACAAGATGGTGGATTCTCGTTTATATTTACCACACTTCGGGGTGTGTGTTCATACCATTTGTTGGGAACTTCACAACCAGGCTCACGACATACTACCCAATGAACACAGCTGGTCACCCTGTTATGTCGGTGCAAATATTCAGTTGATGCAGCATCGTG
>MPNW01000346.1:88473-140293 GCA_011800805.1 Hirudo medicinalis
CGTCGTCGTCGTCGTCGTCGTCGTCGTCGTCGTCGTTGTTGTTGTTGTTGTTGTTGTTGTTGTTGTTGTTGTTGTTGTTGTTGTTGAAGTTACTCGATCATTGATTATGCGTCCTTGTCTATTGATGATTTATTGTTGTTTTTTAATTATATTTATCAATTAATAATAATAACATCATTATTATTAATATTATTATTTTATTTTTATTTTTTTATTATTAGTATAATGTTTAGTATTACATTTATCAGTTAATAACAATAAAAATAATAATAATAACAATAACAATAACAATAGCAATAGTAATAACAATTCTCTGTTTTTGTAACAATGATTCTTTTAAAACAAACTGCTCGTCACGTGACGTGGAATGAAATTGCACAAAAGAAGTGCTGGAAACGAGATGAAGATCCCATGCGAAGAGTCAAGAAATCTTTTGAATTCGTTTTCAATTGCAGACTCATATTTCCAAAGGGTTTCCATCAGTTTCCCATCGGGAATCTTTTCAAGGATAAAAATGGAAGGAGGCGAGACTCGATCAAACTCTTGAAATGGTTGAAGAGAAATGATTGTCTCTGATTTCAATCTGTCTTAGATTTCAATGGAGTTTGATTGATGGATCCGCAGGAAATTGGAGATGTTGTCTCAAAAACGATTTCATGGCAATGCCTGCTTATGGACGGATGCCTTTCCTTGCTTAGAGGACTTGAGACGAATGTTCACCAACAATAATATTAATAAATACCAACAATAATATTAATATATGCCAACAATAATATTAATAAATACCAACAATAATATTAATAAATGCCAACAATAATATTAATAATACCAACAATAATATTAATAAATACCAACAATAATATTAATAAATGCCAACAATAATATTAATAAATGCCAACAATAATATTAATAAATACCAACAATAATATTAATAAATGCCNCAACAATAATATTAATAAATACCAACAATTATATTAATAAATGCCAACAATAATATTAATAAATGCCAACAATAATATCAATAAATACCAACATTAATATTAATAAATACCAACAATAATATTAATAAATACCAACAATTATATTTAAATGATTGCAAATTATTGATTTGAGTTAAAATAAAGCTTACTTTGAACATCGTCTCAAACAATTTCGTTCGATTTAAAACATGATTGTAAATCTTTTGAAATAAAAATGAAAAAAAAATGAAATAAATATCATTTTATTTCATTATCAATAAAATGAAATAAATATCATTTTATTTCGATATGAATTTAATACCTTGTTAAATGATGTTCAATCCAGGTGTACTGATTGCGTGAGCAGCGAGTTTCCATGTTCCTGGTGCATCCAGCACCATGTCTGCTCCTCTGACCCTACCCTCACGTGCTACTCAGACGCCATCGTTGGGGGTTCGGTGAGTTCTGAAACTATCGTCGTCATCATCATCATCATCATCGTCACCATCATCATCATCATCGTCGTCGTCATCATCATCATCATCATCATCGTCATCATCATCACCCACAATGGTTCTCTCGTTTTATTGGACAACCAAACGCATTTCACACCACTTCCTGCTAATGAGGGTCTCGGATTCGTGGTGCCCTGAAGGATTGGGGAATTGTTTGTGGCTGGGGGGAGGAGAAAGGTGCCAGGGCTGGCGCGGGATTGGGGTGAAAGCGGTCGTGCAGACATGGTAGCATTGAGGGTTATGTATGGTACAACGAACAGGATCAGGGGTAAATTTATTACCGGCGACCATTGCAACAGTTAACCCTTGTGCAGGGGATCAATCCCGATTGAGTTCCCGTTGATTTATCCTCCTCTCAATAAAAACATTTGCCCCGTTTTTCGGTCGAATGGGGTGGGTGGAATTTGGGGAGATGGGGAGGGGGCTGGTTCCAGAGGTGCATGCACAAGTTCTTTTGGTCGAATGGAAAAATAACTTAACAATGTTTGTCGGTCATTGCGTTGATCACCTGATTATGTGTTGATTTATTAATTGGAATTTTGAATTTATTTAAAGTATTAATAATTAATTATTGCAAAGTACTTTTAATGTTATTATTACGCTCGTGCTCGTAATAAAAGTATTTTTCTGTTGCATTTCCATTTTAGGGATTAATCTTTTAATTGGGAGTGATTTAAATTGAATTTTTTCAATCAATCACTCGTAAATTGGATTTAAGACCTGCTGTTTTGTTTGTTGTCCTCCGGTCACGTGACTGGTGTTATTTTCGTGTGCCGTCCTCATTCGAATCATGGAGTTGTTTAAGGATCGTCGTCAAAATCATCATCGTCATCATCATCATTAAGCCGTCATTATTCATCAAATAGAAGACGTGGTGATAATGATTTCATTAAACATGTCAATGCACATTTGACTTTGTCCTAAATTGGACAACAACATTTCAACCTAAATCAAACCAGCACAACGACCACGAAATCAGGTCAGCGGATATTTTTAGATGTCACGTGAACGAGTCACGTGATCGGAAGATGGAAACAACGAACGTCCGTTGTAACTCCGCGTAATTAAGGACCACCCATGCGGCCATTGATGCGAGTTTGTGATTGGAAATCAACCATAAGTCGATTCACCATCATCATTATCACTACCAGCATCACCGTCATCACCACCACGATCATCATCATCAGCATCACTGGCGTTGTCATCATTATTAGCATCACCATCATCATTATCATTATCATGCATTAGCACCACTTCCGTTATAGTCATATATTTATCTTCATCATCATCATCATCATCATCACCGTTGCAATCGTTATCAGCATCATATTCACATTTATCACGGTTAGGTTAAGATATTTAACAAATAAAATATTAATGCGTTCGTTTTCTCGTTTTTATTTTTTTTTTATGGTGAATTTCTAAACAAATTCAAAAGTATTGCAGTGACATCTGAAATTTAAACATTCTCGAAATGAGAAATTCTTTGAGAGTTTGTCTGGTGCATTTAAAGGACGCGTCATTCACCGGTCAAAATGCATCATGCATCGTTGTCATGCTAGGCTTCCGAAACCAAATTTATTAATACATCACGAGGCCTTTCATGTTTCGTTCTTTGAAGGAATTATTTAATTAAAATATACTTCGTAGTAACTATTTAATTATAAATAGAAATATTTTTATTATTTATAATTTTAAAACTAATTATGCCAAATAACGATTATTATAATCACCAGCTAGTTATAATATGCCGTTGATGGGACCGATAATGACTTTTAGTTCATAAATTTTATAACACTTTTGCGTTTGTAAAAATTTGCAACAATTTATTCATTTAAAGAGAAATTATAATTATTTTAACGACAATTTCCATTAATTACATCATGGACATGCTACCAATTAAATTTAAAAACAAGTTTAATTCAATAATCGTCAGAATTCTTCTCCATTTCCTGGCCTGCACTCCTGCCCTTCCATAAGTTCAGTCTCAAACTCGATCTCCGACGTCATCATCATGGCCGACGTGCAGACGAGTTTGATTGTTCGTTTGGAAAATATTTGGGTGAGTTTGCGAGAACTTTTGTCACTTAATAATTAATTAACTTATTTATTAATACATACACTAATTTATTTATTTATTTGTTTATATATGTATTTATTTGTTTGTTTGTTTATTTATTTATTTATTAAGTGATAATTCGTGTTAACAACCTTAAAATCAAACAGTCTCACCTAACTGCCGTGCCACTAATGACAATATTAATTATTAATATACATATTATGATTAATAAAATTATTAACTGATACCACGTGACTCATAAGCACGTGACGTCCTCTTGTCAACTCTTCTCGCACAAAACCTCGACTCAATCTGCTTATTTTCTTTCTCGGTTCGTCGCTCGTCATCCAAGCTTTTATTGCCTCCTTCGTCGCCAAAGTCGCATAAACACGAGAATTCGGTAGCAGAGGTTCGCATAGATAACCCCCTTTTTCTTTTTTTTATTCTTCTTCGGATGAGGAGGATGAGGAGATGAGGAGATGATCAGTGGATGTGCGCAGATGAAAGGACGCATTTATCTCTTACGGGTCGAACATTAAGCGTAATTTGCATTCGAATTCGGATTTAAAAGTCGCCAGGAAAATATGCCACTGGGAATTCCAGCCTCATCAGAGAATTGCAGGAAGGTGAAGGTCACGGGAATCTGACGGAAGGTTGCGGATGACACTTTGACATCGCGAGATCGCAGCTCAGTCGTCATTACAGGGATGCGAATGTGGAGGACGTCTGTGAATTTTACATTTGCATCCCCGGCTTTTGTTGCCGTCGGATGCAAGTTTTACGACGAGTGTCCAATTTCTTAATTTGAGCTTTTCTATGTCGACCTTTTGTGTTAATAAGAATGGATCTCAGGTGACCTGAGTAATGGAATCATAAAATTACCAACACATGACCATTCGGAACCGGCCACAGGAATTAATCTCCAATTTATGTCGATGGTGCACAGTTCTTTTACTGCCGAATATTGGATGGTCTGGGGCGTAGTATTCGTCATAAAGCTGAATTTTAAATAGTCTAAATTCTGTAGCCGGGAATCTCTGCGAATCCTAAAAAGTTGGAATGCCAATGTTTTCTTTTTATTTTTCGTTTCGTTGAAGAAAATGTTAAAACGGATTTTAATCAAAGTGAAATGGAATTTCTGACATGAAGATGGTTTTATGATGTGGAAAATTCAGGAAATTGTTTCGACTCTTTGCCCATTCCTGGCATTTTTTGAAAAAATTTCTCCCCAGTTAGGAATTGATTGGAAAATTGTCCTCTCCCTTACTCTGTTTGTTGCGGACATGAACTCTTTAAAACATGAATAATTTTAGTTTAAACTACGTTTGAAATTCCATATTACATTTTATCCGTTATCACTCATTTTCATTTACCAGCATTTTATTTTAATTGCTATGCTTTACGAAGCAGAATCCAACCGAAATTCAGAATAACTTCACCATAGATTTTTTTTTTTACTACCAATACTCCTCCGTCCGTCATTTTGCCCAAAATTTCTCAAACTTAAACCTTTTTTTTTATTAAATTCTCAATTTTAGCTGAAATTAAGTTAAAAGCTGCGACATGAATTTATTTGTGAATGTTTGGAAACTGAATTTTACACCTCCAGAGTTTTCAAAGCACCTTCAAATGCCTCTTCTCACACAACGACACCATCTACGAGAGAAGAGCCCAGGCGTCGAAACCGACGACTTCGAGCAATTTTTCCAGCTTAGAAATTCAGTGCGACCCGGTACAAGTACGTTCCCATGTTTTATTCAACGAGAGCTTAATATGAGCAACAGGAGATCTATTAACAATAACTTGAAGATACGCTGGATAACCCGCTGCCTCGCCCGAGCGAACGATCTTATTTCATTGCCTGTGTCAGGAACATAACTTATCTTCTTATTCATTCATAGAGTATGATTAGCTTTCGTCCTTTCAATAAATCAGTAGGCCGAGAAATTAGCTGGACGGCGGACTTAGTTACAGGCGTCCTGTGACGTGACCATGTCCGAGCTGGACTTTTGCGGACGCGTTGCTATCGAATCATTCTTCGCTTGTTGGCAGAGAAATTGCACCTGCCGAAATATTTTCTTCTGCACTGTTTGTCGTGGGAGACGCGGGTCAACGGCTTGCTGGATAATTGGCTTTGACGGTTTTATTAAGTAATTACATCGAAACAGTGCAATTATTGCTCAGTAATTGAACGTTGCAGTAAATCAAGCAACGTTCTTCTCGTCTGTACATTTGCGCGGGAGAGGTCGAAGATTTGAGAACAAAAGAGCTGATAAATGTCTTTTTATCTCGAGCCGAATGAAGCATAACAGCTCCTAATAAGTAGTTCAATTACATGGCACTCCCTAGGAGAGATTATCCGACAATTTCCGAATCCTCCGGATCGAAAGTGACGGATACCACAAAAAAACAACAAAGAATCGAGAGCGGCTTTGAAGTTTTTTTAGATTAGCATTTTAAATGCTTATTTTCGTTGCTTCATTTTATTGCGAGGACTGGTGACACTTCTGATGCAGATTGCGGGCATTTCCGTTAATTTTTCTCCTTGTTTTAGTTCGCTAGTGACTGGATTTTCAACTCTGGCATATTTCTGTCATTTCAGTTTTCTCATTACGGACAAGACAAGTTCAGTCGAGCGGCGTTGAGAATAGTTTGGGGAAACATGGTGAAGCGTCCGATAGACAACCCTATGAACATCGGCCGTTAGTTCTTGACGTGTTTAGGATTGGTCGCATTTATTCGTGTTTTATTGCAACGCCCATAAATCAGTATTCGTCCTCCGACTTATCCAGCTTTTACGTTCTTATTCAAGTGAAAGTATACGAATGTCCTCGGCTGGCACAGACGTGTGGACAATGTCAGTCTTTGGAAACGGAATTCTCTTGCGGCTGGTGCGTAAAGACGAGAATCTGTTCATCTAAGAGTCTTTGTGGCCTCAATGGGTGGCTGAGCAGAGATCAATTCTGTCCGGATCCAACGATTTTATCCGTGAGTTTTGCGGCGGTTTTTTTTATCTTGATTCTGAAATATTGCTTTATCTCTCTGCTCATTATTTTAGAGATGTTCGAGAGCCTTAATCTTAAGACTTATTGTGTGAATATTTATGAATTAGTTTTGTCCAAAGTTGATGTTTTACTCAACTAGACTCGAGTAGTGAATTTTTTTTGCAAGATTTTCCCTCTTGCAAACTCACCCAGTCATCCATCAATTATCAAGAATGTTAGCTATGTCTCACTTGCAAGTAATGGGAGTAGTGACATCAAAAATGTAATTGGCATGACATTTTTGCACTCATCTATAATTTGTGTGCAGTCAACACAAATTAACTGAAGCCTGGCAATGGAAATATTTTCGTTCTATTTTGTAAATAATTTAATCCTGACTTTGAAATCTTTTTACAGTAAATTTGCTAACGGATTTATTTTCTGTTAGATAATTTTAAAAAATGAAGGTGTGAATCCATTTAAAGATGACATTTTGTGAATAAATAAATAATTAATTAATGTCCATAATTAAAATCATTCAAAGCACTTTTAAAAATATATTAGGTAAAATAAGATTTTGTATCTTTGCAAAAATTGATTATAAAAATTATTTAAAAAATTATTTGTTACCAAATTCTTTAAGTCATTTTAATCTAAAAAATTAAATTTTTTTTTAATAATGTAATTTTGTTAGTAATCATTTTTCAGAATAAAAAACAATAAATTTCATTATTCTAAATTGGGAGACTAAATTAAATAAATCCTCTCAACGTTATATTTGTTCTTTTAAGCAAATATGTTTTGCATTTATTTATTTAAGAACTTAATACAAAGTTAAATATCTGCCACATTTTGCATGCAGAAATATTTCCTTGAAAATTTAATAACATATTAAGGCCATTCCTATCAAAAAGAACCACAAGTCTGTCCACAGATGAAAGTGTTTTTGTGTGATAAGGAAAGTTTTTAAAGATTTCCATTATGCCTCAAAATGTTAATAAAACAAACATTTCTCCAAAATTTTAGTTTCATCCAAAGTCGGGACCAAAACAGGGTGGGACTATGCTGACCATACACGGCGACAACATCGGGCCAAATTCTTTCGGAAATTTGGAGGTCCTTGTGGCCGACGTCTGCTGTGAACTCGTGCACTACGACCCCTCTGTTAAGTGAGATTTTATATTTTATCTTGCTTTATTTTCCGCACGATTTATTTTTCGAGAAAATATGCTTTTTATTACCTAATTTCTTTTGAAACTACTCAGCACCATATTAAGGGCATGAATCTTGCATAACAAGAATAACTGCAGGGCATGTTTGACTCCCATTTGGGGTATTGTTGAACTTGATCCTATAATCTAATGGCTTCTCCACTCCAAACAATGCCATCAACTTTTTATGATTTGTTGTCGCCCCCCCTTAAACAAAGGATCCCTTTACCTCCTCGTGTTTGCTTGAAATTTTCTTTTAATGGCCATTCATGATGGATCTTCTCTTGAAAGCTAATTCCAAGAATTCTACTGAAATGCTTCAGTTTTAGTTCTGCCCTTAATGGTGTCAGAGGCGGTGATGATGGCCATGTTTGATGATTTTGTGGGGCATGAAAACATTCATTAATGATGCTGTCGATGTTTTGAACTGGCCAAGGCATCATTGGTGCCCCTTAACATCTCCTTATGAAAGACAGCACGAATGCAGAATGAACGTTTCGACGAACGGATGGTCGAACAAATGAAAAGGCGGTATTGTATAAGGGATACATTATTGCATTGGAAAGCAGACGAGTGTTTGCATGTTTTGATGTCGCTCGACAGGATCATCTGCATGACCGGTCCCTACAGTAATGCGCCATCTGCCGGTCCTGTTGTTATCAGAATTGGGAGGAACTTATCTGTGGAGTCGTCTGCTCAGTTCTCGATATTGGTTTGTTTCTCATTTGCTGATCTACGAACTCTCATAAAATGTTTTGTTTTTTATACTTATAATATTACATCAAAATAAACATTAAATATATTATAATTGATTCTATTGTGATGTTGACAGGACGTTACTGTATTTGACATCTTTCCTCATTTGAGTCCAGCATCTAGCAATATGCTGTTGACAATCATTGGACACAACATGGATACGGGCTCCACGGTGTCCGTGTATTTTTCAGCAGAATCGAATGCTTGCCCTCAAAACATCGGCCGCAGTGTTGAAAGCAAAAAAACAAAAGTCGACATCTCGAAGGAGGATCGAGCTCCGAGCGGCCGACAGCAACGACTGCACTTCTGCAACACTAATGCCACCAGACCGTCGTCTGTCGTGATTTCAACTTCTGAAAGTTTCAACTGCTCTCCAATAAAACGAAACCTTTCCACCATCATGTGTCTCCTGGAGTCGCGGTCGGTCGCTCGAAGGTTCGATTGCTTGTTCGTTTCGGTGGATCACTGCCTGCTCTCCCTTTCGAACGTCAGCGTCTCTCTGACGCCCGATCCGTCCTTCCTTTCCATCCGCCCGAACAAGGGCCTTTTTGGGTACTTTCTTTGATTTGATAATTTTTATGCTCTGAAAGTAAATAAAAATTGACAGAAAATTTGTTTATTGCCAGGAGAAGGGAAACGCTTTTAATCAGAGGCACTTGGCTCGACAGTATCGCAAATCCGAGGCTGACGTTTGTTCACCGAGGCCTTCATTTCTCAAATGCAGTCTTTGTAATCAAGCATTTTGTAACAAATTGGTTTAGTTCCTCTTTCAAGGCAGTCTTAATGTTAAATGTTAAATGACTTTACATTTTTTTTTTTTTAAACATTCAAAAATGATATTTTCACGCCGTTCGACGAATTTTCAGGACTGTTCTTCGGTGAAATTCAGTTCGATGAGCTGCTCGATATTCGATGGTCGTCATTCGACCGAATCTTCTCGCTCGACGCTGCTTCATTCTCTCACTTCAACACCCAACACTTTCAGTCACAATTTCTTGAAACTTTCTCAGCCCATGGTCATGGACGTCCTGATGATTTCTGCATCCATCCAACCTCCCACCCTGGTCACGAATCTCACGTTCGCCATTTTTCCTGTTCCGACGTTCGACGACATCCTCGAAGAAAACATCGACAGGGACTCTTTGACTTTAACTGTGAGGTTCATATTGAGCATGTCCATTTTATTCTGGACATCACCGAAAACATCGATCTTTCTTATTTTGATTGTTGCAATTGTTATCCTCATTATTGTTATTGTTTTCATATTTTATTTTTTTCCAGTTGAGTTTTTGGCATCTCTTTTAAGGTTAATAATGATTCCTAAATTTACATATTTCCAAATATCCTTCATATTTAACTCTCAAGTTTGTTCACATCCAGCGCTCACATAAAAATGCAGAATCTATTACAGATATAACTTTAATTATGATCTCATGTCATAATTTTAAATATCACAAGCACAGGGCAGACACCTGAACTCAGTTCTTGCCATGAAGGACTACCAGGTCTTTGTTGACAACCACAACTGCTCTCTGGTTCTCCTCAACCCAGAACAACTCACTTGCAAGATTCCTCACCTCTCGAACTTCAAGTCTTTCTCTCAAATAAAAGTGAGATTTGTTTGTTATTACGTTCAATTACGTTATTTACTTCACTCCATAAAAATGTTAGTTAGCCATTTACCAAATTTTTACTCCTCTAATAACTTATTAATAACTCTATTATTAATTCAATTGAAGGTCATCATCCAAAACTCAACCCACAAATTGGTCGGAATCCTCCAACCCGGCCACCAGTCGAGTCTTCTGCTCAAAATAGCTCTGGTGCTCGGCATCAGCTTTGGTTGCCTCTTCTTCGTCATCCTCGTCTTCAGTCTTTCCTTCGTCTATCGAAGGAAGTCTTTCCAGAACAAGAAGGCAGTTAAGTGCATGCAGAACCAGATGGAGTTTCTGGAGACGAGAGTCGCCAGAGAGTGCAAGGAAGGTTCGTTGGTTTTGGCATCACGAGAGCTGTTGTACGAACGGGTTTATTAATGAAATTGCTCGCTGCCCTTTAAAGTATTTTATTTCTTTAAAATCTATTGTTAAAATTTTTTTTTTTTATAAATGATATTCATTAGTTATTGATTTTTTGTTTCAAATTCTGTAGTTTGTTTGCTTTTAGCCTTTGCAGAGTTGCAAACTGACGTCTCCAATCTCTCGAACAACTTGTCGAGTTCGTCCTGGGTGCCTCTGAGAAGCTACAATGACTACTGCGTCGGGTCCTTCTTCTTCGGAACTGCCACCTCCGACCACTTCTTGTTTCTAAATGCCTCCAAGGTTGTTCCTGCCTTAAATCTACTGGGAAAAAATTGAATTTCTTATTTAAACTTTCATGGGAAGAAAAAGCTAGCACTTGTCAAGTGTAACTTTCAACATTTTCTCAGGATAAAAGATTTTCAGGAGGTTGTGAATATGGCCTGAAGTTATTCTACCAACTCATAAGCAACAAGATCTTCCTCCTCATTTTCATTCGAACCTGTGACAGCTTTGTTCAATTCTCAACAAGGGACAAAATGAACATTGCAGTTCTCATATCCATAGTTCTCCACGACAATCTCGAATTTCAGACTGAGTATGTTTCAAAGTTTCATTATTTTCTTCCATGATTTGAAAATCATTTAAATGCATCCTGGAGAAGAAGCAATTTGAAATATCTTTGACAGAAAAACTCGAAAATCTGAGAATGCAAATTTAAAAATCCATTTTCAGAATTCTGAAAGCACTTTTATCGCAACATCTCACCGACTTTGTGTCATCATCCAAGAATCCAAAACTTTTCTTGAAAAGAACTGAAAAAGTATTCGAAAAAATGCTTACTAATTGGTTTGCCGTCCTACTGTACGGCTTTTTCAAGGTGGGTTGTCTTTGTCGTTTCAATTTTAAAAATTTACGAGGAAAATGCCTGCAATAATGGAAACTTGAAATGAACCGTCACGAATGAAAAGCGAATGTGTTTTGTGGATGCGTGGATTGACGTGGTTGAAGGGTGACTTCCAATGAGGGTGTCATGGAAATGAAGAATAGTTCTACACTGACACCTTAGAAGATGGTAGAAATTTCTTTGGAATGATGATGATGATGACGGTGATGATGATGATGGTGGTGATGGTGATGGTGATGATGATGGCGATGATGATGATGCATTGAGGTTGTAGAACACAGTGGATAGCTGCTTAATCCTTGACTAACAGAGGTTGTACTGTGGCCATCAGTACAAATGTTCATTATTTCTGAAAAATATCCCGAGTCGCCAGAGATTGTCTGTTTGTTGATGTGTTCCAATTTGAGGAGAATGTTATTTTCCACTGTCATAATATTGTATTGTCATCCTCATAAAAGGTTATTTTGACTTGAATATTAGATTGATGATGATGATGATGGTGTTGGTGGTGGTGGTGATGGTGATGATGACGACGATGATGATGGAGTATTTGATATTATTGATGTCACAAGGCTTACTTATTATTGTCAATATTATTATTGTTAATTATTTATTTATTTTTGTTCGTTTATTTATTTTTATTTATTCAATTTTGTTCAAATTAGGGATTGTCCCCTCCACATATTAAATTGTAATTATAATGACTTGCTATTAATATTCACAAAACGCTTACATGGCAAAAATAATAAAATTTATAAATAAAATATTTAATTCTTTTGCATAAAATTAATTTTTTTAAACCAAAATTAGCAACAGGCAGGAGAGTCCTTGTACCTATTGTACAAGGCAGTCAAGTGCCAGGTGGAGAAGGGACCTGTGGATCACATCACAGGAGAGTCTCGATACTCCCTTCAGGAAGACAAACTACTCAGGCTCCATCTTGACTACAAAGTTTTCGTTGGTTGCCTTTGTTTGTGTTGGATGCTTCGTTGCTTCCATTTGTTTTATTCTTGAGCAAACACTTTGTGCTCTTATGGATGCCTCTGTTTGAGAATGACAAGATCTTAGGTGATGCTAAAACATTGTCCGTATATTATAGATCTGTTTATTATCTGCAAAACATTATTTGTATATCATTTATCCAACGTTAATGTAATAGTTTAATCAATGCATACAATTTTGCATTCAGTTTTGAATATAAAACAATTCATTTTTAAGTGTAACAATTTGAAGCATATTTAGAATTAACATGAATTAACACGTTGATCACATTTTAAGACCTTGAGAATCTACGAGGACTCCCACTCCCCGATATCCGACAGTGGAGGATCGACCGGGGGTGAACTGATGGAGATGGAGGGGCTGAGGAGGAGGGCACACCTGGTGAAGGTGTTGGACTGTGACACCATCACACAGGCCAAAGAGAAACTGCTTGATGCAATTCACAAGAGTGTGCCTTTCTCTGTGAGACCAAAAGCTGAAGACTTTGATCTTGGTAATGGATTTATGCACTTAAGAGCTTGATTTGTTTTTTGTTTATGATTGGTTAATTAAAAATTAAGTTTGAAACATGTTTTGATTGCGATCTGATGTGAAATGTAAATGTACTTCATTTATATAGCGCCATATGCATAGTGCCAGGTGCTTTTTGTTAACCATTTATATAGCGTTCCTTCCCAAGGGTGCTTGTGGCAGTGCAGGCTGGGTTTCGAACACGACACTTTACGACTGTTGCCATTATCGCCATATGCAGGAACGTAACATGGGTGTGATGAACGAGTCGTGGATGATTGGCAATATGGAGAGATTGTTGTCACAAAAGTTTTAGGAACTGTTTGAATTATAAGAAGTTCCTTATTTTGGTTTCAATTAAATTTTATTTTAAGTGAAAATTTATAAATATCATTACTACGTTCGTAGTTTGGAGGCTGAATAGGTCGGGGACAATAAAACTCCTGCAAGACAATGACAACTCAAACAAAAGAGACGGTCTGTTTTTTGAGCAACATTTTATGAAAGTTCTCAATTTTTTGTGTTTCCTTGTGATAAATAAAAGATTTCTTTGGAAAAATCCTCTCGAGAAATAAATCTACGATTCAAAGCAACTTCAGTTAAATAATTTAAAACTAACAGTGAATCAAATTGCTTCTCATGGAAATATAATATAACATAATCCTCTCCTCTCCTCTGCTTTTCTAATGTTAGTTTATGATTTAATATTTTTCCTTGGAATGATTTTTAATTTTCTTTTCAATGAGTTTAAAATAATCATGTTTCATGAGACTTCGTGCATCCAAGTTGATCATGTGACGTAGTTATAATGTAACAACATTGTTTTCATTCAAATTTTTTTTCGTATCTGCAAGTTGTATTCACGCAATTAGCACGATGCAAAGTTTTGCAAATCAAATTCTTTGAAGCAGGTGACAGATTCAGGGTGAATAAATAGGCTTAACAATAAAACTTAAGATTTAACAAAGAAAATTTACAACTTTCTCTGAAACAGGAGATAGTTATCGTCTCAACACGTTGGCCCATTACAAAGTTACTGATGATGCCTTAGTTTCGCTCGTTCCCAAGCAACAGCAGACAAACAAATTCTCTTCAACTGGCACCAAAAATTCAGGTGAAATATGCTCCAACGGATCCCTGAAGAGAACTTACTGGAACACGTTTGCCTCGAAGAGGAATAATGGTCCCCAAGGTGTGGATTTGATTAGAGTTGCTGAAATTGATTTTGCTGCCATGATGTTGACAATTCTCTGAGAACTGATTGAAGTCTGTTTTTTTTTTATTTCTGCTTCACAGGAAATTGTGAAATTAATGTGATCCATAATATAACAATGTAACTAGAATATTATGAAATTATTTTGCAAATACAACAAAATACTTTTTTACTTTTTCAACTATTATCAAACATTGATATGGAAAACATTGACCAATGCAGAATCAAGTACATGTCCCTGATTGAATGTAAACAGATGTTGCATGACCTTCCTTGCTCATTGTCATAAAATGCTGACGTTTTATTTGTCTTAGCTGGCACTCCTAAAATGTCAAATGGATTTTTTATTCTTCCTGGGAATCTTTTAGGAGACTTGAGAAGGACGTAATGTCTTGAGATTCGGATCGTTAAGTATTTATTTGTGTCAGAAGATTTATGTCCACCTCCATTGGTAGAGCATGGATTTCATGAGGGCTTTCATGATTTCACGTAATGCCCCTCTGAATGGTAATGCAGTCTTGGGGCGTGCCCGCTGCCATCCCACCCAGTGTCCTAAGGAAATCTAATGGAACTGCAAATTCATGATTTATTTAGATTTGTACAATTAATTAATTGTTTTTCACCCTATAAATAGCTTTCAGAAACTAGTTATTTAGATTGTGAATAAAATTTAAATACAAATGAGCACAAATATTTGATTACTTTTAATTCAGACATCAAAGCCTCCCCGTACCTCCTCACCATTAACTGCAATCGGCATTGTAAACAAAAATTTCATCACTTGGTAAGACTTCTTCTGTTAAAGACCTTGTAACTAATATTTGCACTTTCCGACCTTTTTCTTTTTTGCAGGTAAAACCGATGCCGTCCGATCAATTTCACCTCGAACTGAACGAAAATAAACTCGCCTCCGAAGTTTATCTCACCAGACTCCTCGCCTCTAAAGTGACGAACTGTTTTTTAAATTTATTCGTTTGTCATTATTTGTGCGGAGCCATTTAATTATGTAACGCACCAGTTGTTGTTGTCAGACGTGGAGTACTTGATACTCGTACTTGTACTCGAGTTCCAATTTCAGGTACTTGGACCTCAGTACTTGGTCCCATCTCTGGTTATTACCTGACTCAAATCATTTACATAAAATCACTGATGATATCATATTATATGCATTGCAATCTAGGAATGAATATGATTAATTGGATATATTATTTTAAATCTGTTCTTTGATGATGATGATGATGATGATGATAATAATAATAATGTAAATAACAGTTATTTTATTGGGCACCTATGCATAGTTTCAGAAATGTCAAAAGTCTTACTAAATATGTTGAATTATCATTCTTTGTATTTTGTATTTGTATTTATCTGATCTTTTTGCACTGCCTGGGGATGCAGGCTGGGTTGTGAACACGACACATTACGACTGTTGCCATTTCCACCTCGTACAGGAACTCAACCTATTTGGCCAACCTTTGACTTGCAGGGAGCTATCCAGCAGTACATCGATAGCCTGTTCAAGACCATATTCAATACAAGTGCTGTTTCATATCTCATTCCCATTAAGTACATGTTTGACTTCCTTGAAAATGAAGCCTCTATCCACAACATATCAGACTCCAATGTCGTACATGCCTGGAAGACAAACTGGTTAGTAATGACAGATAACAATCACTGGTTAGTAATAATAGATAATAATGAATCGTTTTGTTTGTTTTTTTTTATTATTTTATTTATGATTTATTCTTGTTTATGATTACCTTTCAACAGCTACCCTGTGAGATTCTGGGCCAATATCCTACGACACTATGACGTCATACTAGATGTTTCATCGTCTGCTCCTGTGAATTCCTTCTTCTCAGTCATTTCTCAGGCACTGGTCGAT
The DNA here is from genome assembly GCA_011800805.1 of Hirudo medicinalis. Lineage (NCBI taxonomy): Eukaryota > Metazoa > Annelida > Clitellata > Hirudinida > Hirudinidae > Hirudo > Hirudo medicinalis. The sequence goes on from MPNW01000346.1 coordinate 104,490, forward strand.
TCTTGCTCCCCAGAAGCACCAACTTTGGGCAGAGATTCACCGTCATCGAAACTTCTATTTGCCAGAGACATTCCTAAGTATCAGGCCATGATCAGGAGGTGAATTGAAATGTCATTTGAACAAATGTCATGTGACCGATGATGACCGTAAAGATGTTTGAAATGATGACAAGAGTCATAGAAATCTGATTGTTGTTTCGAGGTTTCACAATCACATTCGCGACATGGATCCTGTATGCGATGCAGAGCTGAACCTCATTTCCAATCAGGAGACAAAGGTTGGTTGTACTTCCTCCTGCACATCCTGAAAATTAATGCACAAATGAATGAATTCTCCATCGAGTTGTTCTTGTTATTTGCAGTCCTACCAATGTGACTTTGACAGAAATGAAGCTCTTTTGTCTCTCTACCCATATTTGAGGAAATGCTACAGTGCTGTAAGCAAACACTTGTTTCTTTTAAAACTTACAATGCCTAAATATGAATGATGCTTTCATCATCAATTTGCAAAATAAATTTACGCACCATATTTGCAAAATAAATATATTTTACCAAATTTTCTTGATTGTCGATAATAATGCAGCTGGCTAGGAACTTAGAAGAGGATGTATCGGCCAGAAACTACAGCCTTATGATGAGGCTGAATCAGTTCCACTTGGCCATGATGTCGGGAATAAGTTGCTAGAAGTTGTCGGCAGAAGTTTTTTAATTCTTGTTTTTAAGAAATTGGTTGATCCATTTCATTTACAATTGCCACTACAAATTATTTTTATTCCTTTTTGTTTTCAACTATAACTGTGATAGTTTGATGTTTCTTTACAAAAGAGCATCAGAAATAAAATGGACATTTAAGCAAATTTCGAAATGTCAAAAAAGGAATTTGAGAAAAATGTTTTGCTTTCGTTTCAGAATAAATAATGTTTTGTTTTCGTTTCAGAATAAATAATGACAATCAAGTTATAGCTGATATTATATGAAAGCCTCACTACTTTGGTGAAAATCAACAAAATGTCGAAATTGAATCAGTTAATAAGATGTCGTGACATGTTTTAATCAAGGCGGTGAATATGTCAATATGCTAGATTGGCTTGCTTCGTCCAGGAAAACCGTTTTAAAAGGACCCGAATGTAGGATTATTTATTATAGGATAAACAAATGCAATTTGAGACTGTGATGCCTTCTGGATCTCCAGGCTGGTTGAGCGTCGAGGTTTCTTGATAACGAATTTAGTCTTGCCATTTACAAATGGCCAAAACAAGAAATATGCAGGTATGTATTGACCTGACTTAGAAATAGGCAGATATGTATTGACCTGACTTAGTACTACTCTATAGAAATAAACCCGAAACCGAATCAAACAAGTGTGCGAATGTTAAAGCGGATAATTACTCCAATGGATCGATAAATGAAATCTGTGAAATACGAGCTTAAGGGGAAACCGCATAAAAAGAGCAGACGACACTTTTAATCATCAAATTTGCGTTCTCTGTCCCGGGTTCTTCCAGCCACAAACTCCAACCAGCTGATGTAACCGTCATTGTTTATGTCTTCTGTCAACAAGACGTGGTCAACGATTTCTGGTTGAATTGAAGATATGTGGTTGGATTAATTTGGTTAATTTTTTAATTAATTACTCGTATTACGATGGACGCGATAGTTAACTGTCTAGCTCGGAATTTTCGTCAGTTCACATTCCAAGCGAGGGTATGATCTTGACGACCACAACAGGATAACGATCATAATAAATTATTAATAATAAGCAACAATTGTGAGTAATTCGATTGAATTATCATGATATTCACTTAAAATGCCTTCGTCGTCATATTTCAGGTGATCTCTTTCTGAGGAAGGTTTTCCTGTTTGTTGTTCCTTTTCATGATCACTGAGGGAGTGTTTCAGAGCCTTGAATATCTCCAACCCGTCCAATTTCGTGTCGTTGTTTAAGTCGTGCAACCTTGTAAATTATTTTTGAAGGGTTGTAGTAATAAATACGATCGATAACATCACTGGTAATAGTAATGATAGCACGCTATAGTCCACAGACTGCGTAGCTGGTCTTATGATCGACATTTAATCGATGTGCTCACAGTTTCGATTCTTTAACTTTGAAAAATTTTCAAACAAAATAATAAGACTTGCATTCAGGCCAATGAAAATTTCTTAAGGTTCCAACAAATTAAATTAATCCAATATACTGAATAATTAAACATTAATCTCACTTGAAGTAATAAAACTCCAATTCTTCGGTCGTCATATTGGTGAAGTTCAGTTGAGCCTGTTCTTCCAGATGTTCTGATATGTGCCTGAGGTTGATTAACAACAGCAACAATGACATCAATGATGATGACGACGATGACGACGATGATGATGATGATGATGACGATAATATAATTAATGATACTAATGCAACAGTCAATAATAAAAATAACTTCCAATGATAATTCGCAGTTATTTTTAGATTGTTCGGGTGTAGATCTTTGGACATTTTTAACATGTGGCTAGTCTTTCTGTCCTATTATTGAATTATTTTATGTGCTTCTGTTCGAAAATACATTTATTTGCTTTCTGAAAGGAGTTGTGTGGCTTACTGGGCCTTCTTAATGAGAAATAAACTCAATAAATAGCATAACTAAGAGTAATGTTAATATTATTAACTATTTAGCTATATTAATAACTAAATAATAATGTTAAATATTGTAAAAATGTGAATGGCTTCGATCATTCGAATTTATCGCTTGAGGTTGAATACTCACTCCTTGCTGGCAAGCTTAGGATCGTGTATACCCTTCTTGATGTCAACAGAATGATCAGAATGGACGTGGTGAGAACGACCAGAATCCACAGGGTTCAAATCCAACAACAAGACCAACAAAACGAACATTCTCTTTGTCGCATCAAATATCGATTGCCAACTCCTCATCTGCATCGCCTCTTATAACGCAGGAATATTATTATCTTTTTCGACGATGATTACAATTTTCGGTTTAAGAGTTAGTTATGCGTCTAAAAATGTAAAGTCCGAGTTTTAGCAGACAGTAAGGACTCGTGCGAGATGCACTCCCATATGGTACACATACTGAAAAATTCGTTTTATTAGGCTGTCGCACGAATCAATAGAAATCCATCATTTCTTTATAGAACAAATGTTAACCGAATTGTTAAATTTGTAGCGAATAATCAAACTTTAGAAAGCATCGATGCCGAACCAGGCGTAGAACAGCAATTTCAAAGCCACTTCCAGCATCTCATTCGCAGTCGACCAACTGCTGGAGCGCCTAAAACTGTTGAGAAATAATTTTGTTGAGTAAATTATCTGTCTGTAGGTAATTGCTTATTTCAAATCTCTATTTTTATTTCATAGGTAGCCCACAAAATTTCCAAAGCAAACATTCTCATTCACACTTTCCTGCAATTCATCAACTATTATTTTAAGTCAATACGCTAAATAATTGGATAATTAACAAATCAACGAATCAAATTATAATCCTCATCTAATTTTTATTGTATTTCCATTGGAGCCTTGGTTTGTTGACATCTGGAGAATATGGAAAACATGGATTCGGCTTCAGTTCCACATTTCAATCCATGCATTTGACGTACAGCGGCTGATTTACATCGAAAAGAAGAAACATGCTGAGCAGAGTGGAACGTTCAATGAAGAATGCCTGGAAGATTATGGTTCCGGTCGATTGGACCTCCTTTCCATTGGAATATGTACAGAAACTTGATAGGTACCTAAAGCCATCCCTAACCCTAACCCTGCCAGTAGTGCCTCATGACCCCGGAAATCTATGTAGAACTGACAAAAGTCGCTGCTTGTGAGTTTGCTTTTGCCCGTCACGTCTCCAACCACCTTGACAACGAGCGTCTGTTTGAAAACCACCTTGACAACGAGCGTCTATTTGAATAAAACTCTGGGTTATTAATTTTTTTTAAAGAGTCTATTTGTATTGCTCCTAAAGTAACAAACAATGAACAGCGAATAGAAATTAGGAAAAACAAACAACAATCCAAAATTACAACCCCAAGGGAAACTTATCCCGCTGATTGGGCTGCCTAATAAATGAAATCAAGCAATAGAACTAAAGGTAATAAAGGTAATAAAAGATGTTAAGATATGTTGCAAGTATACAAAAAAGATAAAGCGTAAGATTATTTAAAATAAGATAAAGCATGTGAGTGAACTTACAAAAGAGGTGCAAAGGCAGAAGTGGATTCTCTTAAGGACTTCTTAAAAAATAAAAAAATGGATTAGCAGATAATGAGCAAGGCAATCTTGAAAAAACCCTGGGACCTACACAACGAATGGAAGAAAATTTAATATTGGATCTGGCAAAATCGGGTTGAAATGGAGTCCAATTTCTGTATTAAAGACATAAAAGGTACAGAGTAAAATGGTTATCAAATATTGGAGGTAACACATGATTATGGTATTTGTACATAAATATTGCTGTTTGAAATAAAGCGAATTTGATAAATTGACATAATGTTCAATTTCTTAAATGAAATAAGGAAATGACACGAACAGGTTTTTTTTTTAAGTTAAATAGTTTAAATTGTGCTCATGTAATGGAACACCATCCGGAACTGCATGCAGTGAAAGCAATAAAGAATCACTTTTGCAAATCCTGTGGTGGTTTTACAATAAAACCATTGAAAATATGATTTGTTGAGACGTAACATTTGTAAACAATGAAAAAATCTTTAAGAAACAAAGGTGTCAAAATGTAATACAATTCCACATTTATATTATTTTCGCTATGAATTGAAAACAGTATTGCTATTTATAGCTTTTGCTATTATATTTAGTTATTACGTTGTTGTATTTAAATATTCATTTAATAATGTAACTCATGATGTCAATCATGTCCATTCTGAAGTGGGCTCAAAACTAAATTTTGGTTTTTCTTAAATAAAAAATCCAAGTCCATTGTGTCCATGCTAAGTATTTTTCTATTCCAAGCATTTGTTGCGAATCTGACAAAATGTGGAGTGAGTTGCACATAACAATTAATTGACAAAAACAAAGGTTCACTTTTCAAAAATAACTGCAAGTCGAACTGTCAATTTTCAGCTGGAGAAAGTGAAACAAGAACAAAACTTTACACCACAAAGCTCGCGGGAGGAACCGGCATTGGCAGGACGCCAAGCATGGAACTCTAACTGAGAATTTAAAAGCCTCATTTATCTTAAATTCATAACAGCGGATCACGGATCAAAATTCACATGCCAAAAAATTCTTAGGAGTGAAAATAGTTGTATATGTATATATATATAAAAGATGAACGAACCCTTCAAATAAGGTTTTCCAAAAATGTGCTTGTACATGTAGCAACCATAGTTTTTTGGGAATAACATAATCGTAATGATTCAATTAATCAATTTATTACTTGCATTAATCAGAATTAATCAGTCTTAGTAGTGAAGGTTTGATCGCTCTATCCTCACATGAGTTAACAGAATGCGCGAACAATAGGATGTGGTTTGATTATTTCATTAAAGTCCCTTGCATAATTGAGATGATTTGGATTAGTAGGCTATAGTCTCGGAGTAGTTCTATAAAAACTCTTTGGATCAGAAGAAATCATTAGAGGAGTTGAGGTATAAGCATGACATGATGAGAGTCTGGTAAGGTGATTCCCTTTGTGTGGCTCGCATACGTTGCATGTCAATCGATATTAAATGCCAACTTGAAATCTAACTCTTCAATGTACACATTTAGAAAAGTCCAGAGAGGAGAGTAACACAAATTCAGGGAGGGATCAAAAATAAATTAGACGATCTAAGGAACAGGCGTGATTCGATAAGGGTCTCTTTGTAAGGCATAGCATACGTTGCTTATTCATTCATCCATCCATCCATCCATCCATCCATCCATCCATCCATCCATCCATCCATCCATCCTTCAATCGATGAGCTGTATTAAATGGCAAACTGAAAGTCCTTGGAGGAGGGCAACAGAAACTTATGGAGGGCAGTTGGAATCCTAAGAATTTTTTAGACCACGAATTTTTTCGTGATTAATTTTCCACGGCAAATGTTCCGGATACCCAAAGCAGCAACTAATATTTACTAACGAGAACAAATCGGGTAATGACCCAACAGCATAAGGAAACAGGTAGATCTGCAGAGCCACCCAAAGAGAATCAACAACCGGTCTTTTAAATTGATGACACCTTTACAACTCATCACCATCGGCAACACAACTACAATTTTACATCTTGAATCCTACATGCAGCCAAGTTAGCCTTCAGTTAATTCATGACGTAACTTACAAGCAAGATATTGAATTTTCCAAAGCAGCCCAATATCTGAGATATAAGCAGGGTACTATCTGAGATGCAGAAGTTCTGAATGACAGAACCTCCGCCACAGCACCACACTCTATTGACTTTAGTTTCATTAATATCCCTGTATTGCTGTTTTTGCAATTCTTTGTGAAAACATCCCCACACTAATGCGATGTCAGAGGACCATAATGGAGGTCTCAGATAATGACCAGAAGTGATGGTGGTGATCAAGCAAGCTCAGAAGGTAGTTGATGGTCACCGTCTCAAAGGTCTTATGATGACGAAGGCAATCACGGCAGTCTCAAGCCCATCCTTGGGAATGTATGAGCTACATTTATTGAGTAACTGAGTGATATAGGTTAACTGTGTTCGCGTGGGTGCATTAGCAGGTACCCTCAGAGAGCAAATATGAAATTTATGAAATTTTACCTCACAATTTCAAGACAGCTTTTCTTCAACTCGTAGAATTCCGAAAAAACGAGCAATTGAAAGTTAAAGCAAAACATAATAATCAACGATGCGACCTCCGAAAGCTACTTTTGAGCCTTTACATCTTGAATGCCAAATGAATTTAATCCAATCAAAGTCAGTCCATTAAATGCGATTTCAATTTTCAAAGTGGAAATTAGAAGATCTTCTTTCTAAGAAATAAAGATAAACAGAAACACATTCACAAAATGAAAATGTATCTTCCCAAAGAGGCCAAATGCAAAGGTCATTTTCTGGTCGAGTGGAGAAAATGCAAAGTGACGTTTTAGGTTTGGATCGCTGGAAAGATGGACAGAGTTGAGAACCAGTAAATGACATTAATAATTAATAATAATAAACATAAATTAATTGATTTAATAATAATAATTAATTTACGAAATAAACATTTAATATTTTAATGAGTCCAACGTGCCACAAACGTAAAGCAGATGCATGAGATCAGCAAGCATTTCCAAATTTCTTGCAAGTCACGATGATATGAAATTACAATTTGTACTGCCATCACCACAACTGTAATAATTACCATGAACATCGCAATCATTATTAAGGCCGTAATTATTGTGAGTAAATGATTAAATAAAGTGATCATGACATCATGAATGATTTTCCAAGACCAATAATATGAGAAACAGAAACTGAAGGAAATTAATTCGACGAACCGACCTAAATAAGCAAACGGTGTCATCGATCAGGCCAATAGATGAAGGAAAAAACCATCTGATGAAATCTCTCAAACATTTTCAACGTTCATTTCTAGGCCAGGTCAACATCTTTGTCCAAGTGGAGAGAGATTCGCACGACCCGATTCACTAGTCGGTCGGCTCGTGTATTTCCTCCCTCAACTCCGATGGCTTTGTCTGGTGAAGTTCAGTATTCTTGAGGCTCAGCTCTTCTGGGAATGCCTGGAAGATGGTGTTTCCAGTTGATCGGACCTCCTTTACATTGAACTTCAATTGACTCAAACATTGTTTGTCTAGGCTCAAGCAGACTTAAATGTTACTCGCAAAAACAGACGAACATTGATTTATGTAATAATTCAGTCTTGCAATTTAAACCTAAATTTTTTAAATTATTGACCTTGATTTTTCCTAGCTCTCGCTTTCTATCCATCTCTCTGTGCTTCCTTAATACTTTGTTTTCCTCCATCCACTTATATGACCATCATCACTTGGTCATGATGCTATAGAGTTGAACGTTTGATGCATCAGGATTTGAAGTCGTCAGTGCCAGAAGAGCGCAGTCGCCGTGGACGCTGATGCCGCAGCGTGATTCGCACTCAGAACCGGAGTAGCGAACGAACTTGCCATCCACATCATAGGTGAATATCTGGAAAAGATAATAAATTATTGATATAGCACCAGTCTTAAATAATTGGATGAATAAATAAATATGTCTACTTTTAATTGACAGACTCTACTTTAGTACGTAGTAGCAGGCAAACATCATCAGAGGATTAGGGACATCTGTATAGAATATTTTCCAACAAGTTCTAAGTGCAGTTCTGTTGAGTGTGATTTTCTGTACTACTGCTTGGCTTGGTGTTCCCAATCTCAGTTTGCTTTATATGGTGTCGATGTGTAAAGGTCGCCGCGAGTCTTTAGTCGATAACCATGTTATGGGCAATGTTCAGATGATGGGTAAACGTAGGGTAATAACCGACAGGGACACCCACCCGCCTGATCCCCCCCGAGAACGGGGGAATAAGATAAATTTATTTTTAGATGAAAAACATATACACAATTGTAAAATATAAAGTTAAAAACAAAGTAATGCATCAGAATTTTCTATTATGTTGAACAATTAAAATTAAATAACTGTTCAAACGGAAGCATCATCTATTTTGTTCTTATGAAAGTATTTACAAATAATCAGTTAAATAATAATTAATAACGATATTCATCGTTTTGCTAACAATAAAAATACTAATTGCCTTGTTGCTTTCATGATCAGCCACCAATATTTCGTTATGGCTGGAATCAAAGGTCAGTCTGTTTGGACTTTGGAACTGTCTGCAGCCGAACTGTTTGTCCGATCCTATCCTTTAAGTTGGAATAATAACAATAATAATATATAAAAATAAAAACTGTATGAAAATAATAATAATAATAATAAACAGCAAAGTTATCATTACAGTCATAATGTTGTCATTAAAGTCACATATTCAAAAATAAAATTAAACTCAACATAAATGGGCATAAGACACAATTATATGCATTCACTTTTGCCATAACTGAATTTACCATGGTAATTAACTGATGCAGAAACTAGAAATATATTATTATTAAAACATTACCAAAACATAAAAATAAGTCTCAGTTAAACTCTTAAGTTATTAAGGAGGCCATCGAAGTTTAGCAGGCGTCACCCGGACGGCATTAAGACTTATTCTGAATAACAACAATTTCGATCTGATAAATCAAGACATGGTCTTTCGACAGTAACTCGAAAATAACTAACCAAACTAAATTCTAAATTTTCATATTTCCTAGGGCTAGATGAGATGCCGAAAATTTCCAATTAATGGAACATTTAAAGAAAAGATTGTCAATTGTGAGGTAAAAATGAGAATGTGGTAGAAAGTGTCACTTTTATTAATACTCAAGGATTCAGACATCATTGTTAGCCTCTCCTACTGGACTCTCTAAAATTGTGAAGCTCAAGATTTGCTCCAACCAGTCTTCCAGATCCAGAAGACATCTGTCGAGATTATCGAGTGTTGGCCCAGGGAGGAAATCCATTTTACTTCTCTGTTTAACAAAAAAGTTAGATTACATTGCATTAGCAGATGATGCAAGCATTTTTTAAATTTACAAGATCCCAATATCACAGACGATTTTTTGTAAATCTAAGAAGTCAATATTCATGCTACCTTGGTGGCAACAATGACTCTGTTGATGGTTAGCTTGGCTGCTGAGACGATCCTTGACTTCTGCTCTTCTTCAGTGACAACTGAGAGGTATGACTTGTAGGCTGGTGTTGTTGATTGATGATGTTTTTGATAATATTAGATAGATATCAGTAATAATCCAATTAATAATAGTTAGATTGATGAATGATGTTAGTACCTTACAAAAATTGCTCATCAATTTCATACAGTTTATTTAAAATAAATTTGATAATTCTGTAAACAAACCTTTGGCAAGACAGGCAGTCCTCTTGCAGACGTCGACACATTTCTCTGGTTCCTTTTCCCACCTTGGGGTGAGTGAGGTGCTCTCCCTGTGGGACTTCTGGAGGAACTCAATCACCTGGAGAAGACAAACAAAAATAATTTTAGATTTAATTTAACATATGATAGGTGCTACCAACAATCACAATATTGGTACACGCGTGGATTCATAAGTTGTACAATGTGCTACAGGTGGTCAATGCGACATTACTAATGTAAACCGATATAAGTGTTTCTGAATAGTTTTGGTCAAATACATTGTAGAAACACGACATACTTTTTCGAGACTCGATTCATCTGACGTCTGACCTTCTTCGACATGCCCCATCATCCGGGCATATTGTCGCCATACATCTGTATTGTTGATGACCTACATCAATAGAGGAAGGCACTAATCATTCATGTCACATTGATAATTGTGCTTCTAACTTTTACTATTTATTTATTTGTATAATCGATTGATTTTATTGTATATCAATATGTTAATAAAACAGCTGACCGGCTTTGAAACAATGCTATCAAAAAGATCCAGCAACTTTGGTTTCAGTCTCGAACTGTCCTGTCCCGTGGCATCCTTCATGTTCTCGCAGACAGCATTCGTCAAAATCGTGAGGACCTGTTATTTGGACTGGATTTCATCAATTGATTTTAATTGAAGTACTTATAAACTATCAATATGCCTTGAGAAGCGGCGCTATACAAATGGTCGAGCGGTTACACCCCAATTCCGAAACATGAGGCACTCAAAACGTAGTGGCAACTCAGACAAATCATTCACAATTATTAGGCCAAATAATGTTTTAGGTTGGATAAAATGAGAAGGTTGACAATTCATACCTCGACATCTTCGTGATTCTCCTTGAGATTGAGTAGTCTGTGGTAGGCTCTCATCGTCTCCTCGAACTGCCCGATGTCGACGGAGACCTTAGAAAGATGAATTTTAATCGAATCAAATAATAAAATAACCCGTGAATTCAAATGCATACTCACAATTCACATTTCAAAACGAACCACTGCGATTTGCAAAACTTATTAGTGTCTTGAAAGTATGACTTGCAGTAATTCAATGAAATATAAACACAACATATAATAATATTTTAATATTGAATTTTAGTCATATGGTAAACAATCTTAAGAAGTAAATGAATTTAATTAATAATGACCAATCATGGCTGAGGTCAAGCAGTTTATACAAGGATTATGGACTCTATAAGGTCAGAGTTCACTAACAATAAGGTAGTTCTCCCATATTTTCCAGTTGTCATATTCACACTTGAGTGCCTCTTGAAGAGCTAAAAAAGCTCTGGGCCTGCCAATGGTATCACACATTATTAATTTTAATCTTTAAGTATTTAAACTTTTATGATTGACAATTGTTCTCTAAATAATAAATTTATTAATTAATAATAAATAATAATCTTGGAAAGATGGATTCTTAGGCTTTACCTAATTAGCCTATAATCAGTCATCTAATCTATTGGTTAAGTATCATTATCAACATCATCATTGTTGCTGTTATTATTAATGTTTTGAACTTTGTTATTCCCAGTTCTTACTTGTTTTTGGCTCTGATGTAGGCAGTGGCCAAATTGGTCCATGCCTCAAAGTTCTGAAAGTAAGGAAAACCATTCGATGAATATCACGTCTCTGATAGGACAAATGTCATAAAAAAGAAATTCACTCACATCGCTGTCGAGGTTGACAGCTCCCCTGAAGCCTATGGCAGCCTTGTCATACTGTCCACAAGCTAGGCCAGCACATCCATAAGAGAACCATACTCCGATCTCGAGTAGAATAATTTGAAATGTTTAAAATGATGGCAAATAATGTAATAAAGGTGGCTTTGATCAAAGCTTTAAAAGCCAAATGATGTTTTGCATCCATTCACAATGTTTATACGAAAAGCAGTATCATCACAAGCTTAATTTAATTAGGGTTAGGGTATCATTAGGTTTATTGTATCAGGATGTTTATCAATAATTAAGCACCTGCAGTGGATTGATGCTGAGACATCTTTCAAAATACTCCAGAGATTTCTCAAACTGTAATAAAAATTTAAAATACCCACACTGAAAACATTAAACATGATAACACCAAATCTGGCAAAATACAACCACTACAACACCTCGAGAAATTGTGCTTATGTGTCGCTTATATAACAGCTTACATAACCTCAAAGATCTTTATAACAACAGTAATAATAGCTATGACAGGTTGCCCAAAAACTGTTCAATGCACCTCTTTTCTGCCCACATGGCAAAGCGCCAGTGATCTTTGCGACCTTGCGAACTTGTGACCCGAGAGCTCCCAGGACTTTTGGTAGCATTCCTCATCCCTGGTGATGTCCCCGAGGAAGCACCAGAGAAGTGGAGTCTCTTTGGTGGAAAGCTGTTGCCTGATGAGTGCCTCAGCCTATAAAGCATATAATAATAATATTAATAATAATAAACAATTGTAGTAATAGTTCAGATAATACTAATAATTACAATTGATTAAATAACAATAGTGATAGCAACATTTAAAATAAATATTGTTGATGCTGTTAATAGATGTGACAATGAATAAATACCTTTTAATAATATTCAAAAAACTCAAGGAATAATTATGACAAAAATATATAAAAACTAAATTTCTATAAATTTCTTTCATCATCGATAGTGCCTCAGAGTGGCTTGACCTTTTGAACAGACCTTGTTTCTGTTGTTGAGAGAAACATGGCACCTGATGATGTCATCCCACATCTGAAGGCGCTCGAAGACTTCCACGGCACTTTTCGTGAGCCCTAAGTTGTCCAACATCTCCCCCAATTCACGCTGGAATGAGAAAAATACAGGGACATTGCACAAGGGGAAAAGGGGTAAAATTATAAATAGACTCACCTCGATGGTCCAATGGGGTGGAAGGATGCTCGAGAAGATGAAGGAGATTCTGTTTATTGGCTGCTTCGATGGCTTACTATACTGATCAGACAATTCCTGAAAGTTTGAAAAGTTACAGCACAAGCAAAATTGCATGCACATTTGCTCAAAGGGCTGCATTCCCAAATGCAAAAGAATAAAAAGACCCAATGCTAATCTTATGCAAATTAAATAACTTATTACCACTACAATGTCCTTCAGGATGATGTCATCAATGACAATTATCATCGTTGTCAACAGTACCGCCATATTTTTTATCATCACTCACCTCGAGTTGCGACAAAGACCGTTGTAGGTACCTGGTTCCCTCACACTCCCACCTGCACCTCATAAACAGGGCCATCGTCTCCACGCACCAGCTCTGGGGCTGAGAGAGGACACACTGAAATGATCACCCAAAGGGTCAGAAGGTCACAAACATTCAGTGTAATTATGTTAACCAATAACTACTAGTTACAAATGTAATAACAAAAATGTTACAATATCATTTACATCTAAAAAATCCTTTACATTTATGTAAGCCATTGTTTCTTCTTTGATGACACTGCCTTGGCCCTCCCTGCCTCTTCGATAATGGTAGCTGAGTGGAGATAATTATAATAACTTATGATAAATAGCAAATATTTGCATATTAACAAGATTCATTATACTAATGAAGGTGTGCATGAATGAACAATACACGAGTGCTTAATGTCATTGGTCTCTGCAACAAGCAGTGGTTATAAATAATTGAAAGCATCAATAGATGTCATCTTTGCTAGTTCTAAATATTTTTTTGTCAAAATTTAAATATTTGTTACATTTCAATTACTATTATTTCAAGAAATATAAATACAATTTTATTAGATTGCCTACCAGAGCCCAAGAATGAAGCATTGCTCCAAGGCAGTGAGATTAGGGACTTTGGCTGCCTCAGGATCTTCAAGCTGAATTCTTTCGAGGACTGTCTCATCTTTGAGTGTCAAGTTCTGGCAGGGAAGAAATTCAAACCAACTTATAATTAGCCAAATAACTTTGATTATTATTGATCAAAAGAAGCTGTTTAAATAAAAATTATGACATGAAAATTGGTTCCACCTTCGGAAGTCCTGGGTCTCTCTGATGAGAGAGGGTTCCATCACCATGGTGATCAAGATGCAGTTTTTCCACTTTGAGAATCAACTGGGGCAGGCTGGACACCTGGAAGACAGTCCTCTTTCCAAGAGCTCCTGTTAAGGGAGCAAGTGGGTGTCATTGTCATCATCACCATCATCAACATAGCATAATAAACAGTTGTTGTCTAATACATCATCCACCAAAACACTTGGTGCTACATCAACAGATCACCGAGACTACTATCATCATCGTCATCATTGAATCCAACCTGTCAGGTCAACAGACAACCCTGAGGCCTCTCTGGCCTTCTCCATGTGTTGCTGTGCATTGTTTGGTTTGTAGAAGAAGTAGTTGATATGGCAAGACTCCAAGTGGAACTGCATGAAGGACTCCGGGTTTCCAGCATTGGCCATGAAGAGGTTATTGGAATTTTCAACTGGAAGAGATTCGAAGGAGCCATGAGTGGTTAATATGTAATAAATAATTTAGTTAGTAATTAAATAAATATTTAATAATAATAATATGATGGTAATATCATTTGATGACTTACATAACTTTATGATTAGGTCCATGATCCCACAATGGGGTTTGAATAATGATAATTATAATGACAATTTGAGATAAAAACAAAGTTATATCGGCTCAAAGGAACGACATCTTGTCTGCTATCCAGCTATCTGGACTGCCTGCATCATATTTGCAACTTAGTTGTGAGTCTATGATGAATGATTGTAGTCAGAGGGTAAAATAAGGAACAGAATTAGTATGTCACTGGAATAATGACGATTCAATAATGAATGTTTTCAACAAACGTTTATATAAGTTTGGTCGATTAAAACAGTTAAGTCGTTATAAACAATGGTTTAAAATAGATGCAAAAATCAGACATGAACAACAATCAATAAAATAACAATTCACCTTCCCCGATGAGTTGAAGGATTTCATTCTCGAGCGTCGGGAGCCTCTCGGAGTAAAGAACCTGTTGTATCCACAAGCACCTGATCAGCCAGAACTTGCTTGTCTGTTGCACAAAATGGTGGACTTTTAAGTGCTTACCAAGAATTCTATGTTGCAAATTTAATAGCAAGGGGCCTATGCCAAGATTAATAATAATAATAATAATAAATCTAAATAAAAATTTTGTAGTTAATTTATCAACAGTGACTCACAGCAAGTGATAACTTACGATTATTTTACATGATAACATCAAAAATAACAATAACCAGAAGGCCCCAATATCATCTCAATAAAATTATCATATTATATTATCATATTATATCTACCTTGCATCATATTGCATCTACCTTGCAATGGAGGGCCAGCTCCTCCTTAAACTGGGTGAGTAGGAGGTGGGCCAAGAACAGGTGGGCGAGATTCGAGGCAATGACGGTGACATCTTCACCGTCCATCGTCATGTACGACCTCAGCCAATCGTCGGACTTCTTGAGCTGTGTCATGGTCATGCTGACATTAATATTTTTAAGAGCAGGTACAATTTATTACTGTATAACACTATAGGAATGTAAAGTGTATCACCAAAATAATAATAATAATAATGCATATTAACAGACTATTATTATTGTTTTGGTGATACACTTTACATTCCTATTTACGACTATTATTATTGTTGTATATTAATAGACAATAGAAGAATTCGTATGGCACAATACTTGCTGCAACAATAATTATAATTATAATTATGACTTGATGTAAACATTCTTCTTTAAAATATTGTCCTATCAATGACAATCTATAACATTACAATGTGTCATGGTGATGTCACCATGTTCAACATGTCAGCAAATGTCATAAAAAGGTATGTAAGAGCAGGATGACTTCCCCAAGTGGAAAAAACTCAATATCTTAAAAGTTCAAATTAACTATTATCAGGCAGGTATTTTTATGTACAGATTTGATTGTTGCATGCTTCCCAGTCTTATTTAACACGTTTTTTGTAAAACAAACATCACATCATATGCACTCCCATCGCCCAAAAATATAAACCGTTCTTTGCCAAAACCAACATACAACTTCACTCCATCACATGCTCAGGACCGAAAATATGTTCACAGATCCCAACTACAATACTCCAACCAACTTATCTTCATTTAAAATCGTAAATTTAAAGCATTCATTGTCGAGTCGCCATCGTTTCAATAATTCATTAATTATTATCCGCCTAATTTTTATTATCCAAAGACTAATGTCAACCTTTAAATATGGTCTGGGCAGTCCTGATAGCGGGACATCACTCCCTTAGGACTGACCCTTGAGCCGATGGCATTTTACTTTACTGTTGATATTTAATGTGCATATGTACAAGTATACTTTTTCGGCTCAATAAAAAAAAAATAAATAAAAAATGAACAACTCAAAAGAACATTGAAAAACAAACCATCTCGCTGGAGTCGGGCCAGATTAATGAAGAAACGAGAGGCGGCCCAACCCAGTTATGCTCCACAAACACTTTCAGATTGGCCACTGCAATCAGGAGTATGATCACATGTCTGAAGTTATTTTTAGAAACCAGTTAATTAAAAGAGGAGTCATTCCATACCTCTCAAGTTTGGGCAATAGCAGTAAGGTGATTGGGATGATGCTCATATTTTATTATATAATCGCATCCATATTAATAATTAAACTACATATTTTTATTTTATTTACTTTTATTTATTACACTGTTTATTTGCACTTTATTGACTTTTAATTAATTAGATCGGCGTTTGCAATGACATGCCACATCACCTCAAAACCTTCTCGTCTTCCGAAGTTGATTCCAGGTATTGTGAAACTTGTTCTTTTAAACTCATTTCCAGTTGGTACTTGGTAAGGTCCTCAACCAAGTCTATGCTGGTGAGGCGTTTGACAATCAAAGCATCAAATATGGAATGGAGACACCCATTACTGAGGCTGTTATTTACTATTGATATACTCTCTTCATCTAACAATCCTGTCGGAATTAGAAAAATAAATTTTTGCATTACTGCAATCGGTCAGTAAAGCAATCGTTAAAGTCAGTCATATCTTAACTACTTAAAAGTTAATAAAAAAAAATTTACTTTGTTATTATTAACATTCAAATGTATCCGTAAATTTGTTAGAAGAGAACAAATCGAAAGAAAGTCTAAAATACCTTTAAAATCATCAGACGTGAAACATTTACTAATCTCATTCAATACCGATAATTCAACTGTTCTAGCTATGCAATCCATATTTGATTATGAGTTAGCAAGTAAAGTTATAAACACAGCGGAACGAACTTAGAGAGCTCACGCGCGACGTTCGTTTACATGCAATAAGTGATTAAAAAGTAATTCGATTGGTTTAATTTTAAAAACACATTACTTTAAAAAATTGTCCTGAAAACAATTTAAGTGTTTTAAGTAATTGCGCAATTTTTTATTTTCACAATTTTTATATTTTTTTTATATTAATTTATAAAATGCAAATACTTTAAAAAATAAAACTAAAAATATTATTGCTAAAATATAAATCAAAAAATCATAATATTCATATTTATTTTAATTAAATTTATTTATTTATTTCAAAAATCGGTCAAAGGGCACTTTAAAAGGACCTCTAATATGACCAAAAAGCATTCGCTAAAATAAATAACAGAGACAGTGGAAATGAAACCTCAGAGCAGATCATCAAATCAATCGAATTTCTCGAGATTCAGTCAAGAACAGTTAAGAAGATAGAGAGAGATCAGCCAGCGCAACTAAACATTTAAAACCTGACAAAATATCGACTGACAATACCTCCTCGGAGAGCGAACTCCAGATTTTTACAGCACGATTAATGAAAGAGAACTTCGTAGCATCGATTTTGCAAATATATTTCTGATCTCAGTTTGAAGGCATGACCATGTGTCATGTAATAATGAGAACTTTTAATCAAATTCGAAAGGTCCGTTGTAAACAAATCCATGTAGAATTTTTTTTACACAAGGCACAGATATGAAATTAAGCGTCGCCTTTCAAGTGTTGGGAGTCCATAAGCTTGATGCGATTGGTTTCACAAAATTACAATAATTTTATTGTATAGCGAACTTTTAAATTCTGAATTAAAGAGTTTTCCACATCGGAAAATTTAGAATTAACATTCGTTTGGATTTTGAAAGAGGAGAAGTCGTGAGAACAATTTTGCGGCAAGCTCTTTTGTGCCACAAACATGAAAAGAAACGAAGAATTTTAAAGTTCACTAAAGGTGACTTGCTCATGTGATGAAATGTCGCGAATTTGTATGGAATATAACTAATCTTCGTCGAAATATCCTATTATAAGAAGGATGGTAATCTCTCTTGTAGGAGCACACGAATACAGCACTCAGATGAGCGAGAAGGTCACTGGAGAACTTCGCCCTACTTGTGTTCCAGCACACGTGCCAAACTCCAGGAGCAGGACAATGAACTTCGTCCTAGGAGTGCAGGATGAGGCTACCTGCTACACCAGTGATCGACCGCGAATCATTTGTGTGAGGATCTACCGCCATCCTTCCGAGAGTCCATATAAGGAACCAGGCGGAGCTATTCCCTCTCTTGCTTCGGATTCCTGACTTGTGATGCTAACTTTTCCTTTTGACTTTTTGCTTGTGTCGCTTGATTCTTAGTCTTGCTTGTACTCTTGCTCGTTGCTTCTTACTATGCGATTTCCTTTCGAATGGTGTTCATTCTGTGGACTCTGTTTATGTGCTTAAAACCTGTAATTATATTAATTGTGTTTTGTCAGATCCGTTGTATTACAAAACATAACAAACTTCTGTAGGACTATTCATTACACATTGATTGAGGAAAAACACTTTCATTGGTATGAATGATACTACTTAGTAACTAATAGTAACGAATGACTATCACAAAAACAGCTTCGGTCCTTTTACTTTTAAAGCGGCTTTGAAATGCTGATACTTTTTACTTTTACTTGAATACATTTTTAACAAATACTTTTGCTTTTGCTTAAGTAAACTTTTGAGGTGTTACTTGTACTTTTACTGAAGAACTTTTTTACAACACTGAGTGTTTAAGTAATAGAACAATATTCTAAATATGTAACAATATTATAAGAATTTCATCCCTTGCAGAAGAGCACTTCTCGAATCCGGTTCTTTCCCGAGCGAATTACTAAATGGCCGACAAATTCGCGGCAAATTAGATGCCCTTCTACAGTCAGCTGCACACATTGCCCAAAGCAGGCAAAACAAAGAAAACACGAGAAGTGCTCAAGAGTGCCAAGATCAACTTTTACACAATTTGGAACAGGCAAGCCATGTTACGTCCAGCGCAGAGGTCCAGTTAAGGATCGAGTGCTCAGATGGATCCCTGCGATAGTTGTGTCCGAGTGTTGGAGGCGCATCATGTCCTCATAAGTCCAGTGCCAAATGGTCCAATTTAGAAAAGGCACGTGGAGCAGCTGAAGCCGCGTTATGGGGTAGAGGAAGACGATGATCCTGGAGAGGTCCCAGGTCTCAGTCTTACCTTGCATTCGAATAAGAAGGATTCAGCTTTTCAATGTCTAATTGAAATTAATTAATTGTGATCCGCATGTAATTCTTTATTTTATTTCCATTGGAGCCTTGGTTTGTTGCCATCTGGAGAACATGGAAAACATGGATTTGTCACTCAGGTGACGTTTGCTCGGCTTCAGTTCCACATTTCAATCCATGCATTTGACTTACAGCGACTGATTTACAACATCGAAAAGAAGAAACACCTGACTTACATTTCTAACAAAAGATAAAAAATTCTAGTAAGTCATCCACAAAGATAAGATCTGTCGTGCATCATAACAACTACAGAGTAGCTTTCAGTTGAGTGAGTTGCTTCCAAAAATGCAGATAAGTTTATGATCCCAGGATAATGGAAAAATAACATTCAATAAATCTTTTGGCTCAGCTTCTCAAAAGCCGCAGTAAACTATCAGTGTTTGGTTAAAACAAGTCGGTTTTTAAATTTTCGAATAAAATTCTGAATTTGTTCAACGAAGTTGTAGAAATAAAATGTACAAATTTAAGTGAATCGTTAACATTTTCACAATTTGAATGGGAAATTTAACAATTTCTAAGTCGAAAGAACAATTTTTGTTAATGTGAAACAAATTATTATCCAATAATCGACAAAAAATCTGATATTCAGAAGAATATTCAACTTAAAGAATAAACATTAGAACGGAATAATACATCCCAGCATTAAAAAAAATCTTCATATATGCGAACATTGAATACTTTTTTATGTCACTCAGACCCACCAAGAAGCACAACACTCTTCAAGTTGTCAGTTGATCCTAACGACTTTGGCAAATTTCAATTCCCTTCATGCAAGCAGTCTTAACTGAGAAAAAAACCTATTTCAATATTTGAATCAAAATCCACTTTTCACGAAAAACAGACATGGTGTACTTGCACTCGTGCTGGTACTTGGACTTTGAGTACTTATACTGTCACCAAATTCAATGTAAAACTTTCGAAGCACAATTTACTTAACATAGTATGATTTGACTAATTTTAGCAACAAATTGGTTGAGATATCGTAAAAAAAGGGTACTTCCTATATATTTTGGACTGGGTGTACTTGAACCTCAGTACTTGGTCCCAAGTCCGATGAAAAGTTCTCTGTACATTTCGTTTTAATCCAAGCACGTATTTTTTGTCTTTTCGCGACATTTTTGAGGTTAATGCCTTGTCCGAGAAGAGGGACGGAGGGTGTAATAACGTCTGCTCTCGTGGCGCCAATAAATAAGAAAGCATTTCAGCATCCCGTGTTGACAACATCTTTAGAGAAACTCTTCTCCGGAAAACTGAATTTTTACATACAAAAAAAAAAGAAAGAAAGCGAATAATTTGAAATGTCCAGATTGAAAAGAAATTGTCGCTTAACTGAAGCAGTTACAAGCAATTACTTATTGTTATTAATTATAATAATTAAAAGCAATTACTTATTAATATCAATTATTTTTTAGTGTGGATTTAAAAAGATGGCGATATTTTAGCAACGGATCAAGTGGATAATCCTTCTAAGAGAAATCAACATAGCATCGGATAATGCCGAGGAGTTCCATAATTTTTTTCTTCTTCTTCAAAATACGACAAAATCTCGAAAAGAGATTCTGGTCGTTTTCGTCGGCATCTTCTTCTCTGAATTTCGAACGCGAAAATGGTTGAGCCTGTTTTATGCGTTGGACAAGGACCCTGTTAAGTGATTGGAGGAGCAAATAGTGCAGGGACAATCAGGAGATTACAGTCGAGTAACCGCTTTTAAGGGGAGATTTAAAGTCATTCAAAGAACAAGTTTATCGGAAATAACTGCCCATTCTCCAATCATTTGGGGTAGAGATAAAAGGCCTTCCCTGATTGTTAAGTTGTTAAGCCATGAAGCAGAACTTAACTTATTTTGTCTATGTTTATTTCTACTTCTAACAAGAGCAGAAATGGTCATCAGATATTAACACAGTATAATTATATTATATTAAAATATTATTATTTTATATTAAAATATATTGCATTAAAATAATAGGATATTAATCATTTCGGAAAAATTTGGCAGTGTCAACATAAGCTTGCCTTCCTGAAAACAAGTGAAATGACACGTCTGCAATTAACTTTTCCTCCTCCCCTTAAGCCACATCAGTCACTGGATGGTTGAAGATTTATTTAAAGTGATTGTTCATTCATTTATTTACTCATTTTATCTTTCATTCGTTCCTTCATTCTTACGACATACACTCGTCCACTCGACAATCTCTCCTTCCAGTGCTTAGGAAAAGGAAATAAGAATTGGCCTCAGTGAAATAAGGGGAAGCTGGATTCATCACCATCATCAGCATCGTCATCGTCATCATCATCTTCTTCTTCTTCTTCTTCATCACCACCACCATCATCATCATCACCATCGTCGTCGTCGTCAGCAGCAGCAGCAGCAGCACAATTATGCGATTTATGAATTCTAGAGATTATCACCACGACCTCACTATGGCTGGCAACCATCCATCAGGGGCTGAAGAATTAATTGTCAAAAACAGCGGTTTCAGCATTCCCTCGTCCCTTTTATATCAATGCCGGTTGTCAACCATAGGCGTGTTCGTACTGCAAGTTCTGCCACAAAGAATGAAAAATTCCTTTCCATAATTCTGCTTCCGATTGTTTATGCTGCACGGATCGCTTCGCCACTCCGTGCGTTCGCCATGCTGGCTCCGATTCTTCTTTTGTTTTCTTTTGCATTGTTTGGCCGGAAATCGATATCACCATCAGGACCCGGATTCACATCGATCACATGATCAGAGAAATCATTTAAATTAATGTTGTTGTTGTGGTTGTTGTTGCTGTTGTCGTGAATATTAGATGTCACATTTTCCAAAAAGGCAATTATTTTGCCCGATGAGTGCGATGGACGGAGGTGATTGCTTTCGTCACCAACTTTTAAGTCGATTTGAAGTTTTTAATCGCAGTCTCGAGAAAAAGTTTCGTTTTGAATTGAGGTCAAATAAATGCAATCATAAAAAGTGAGCAACACGAATGTTGATTGGATGTCAGAGATAAAAAAAAACATTTTTTTTGCTAACGAGTTGGACCGAAACTTTAATTAAACTGATCGGAAAGTTCACAACAAATTTGTCACTTTCAATCTGCTCGGAAATAAAATTAAAACCAAAACATAGTTTAATTAACTTTGACTTGTTTTTTGTTATGTTTGAATTATTTTTTTTTTAATTTTTAGAATTGAAATACGCAGTTACAAATGAATCCCTTTGAAGTATCACGCCACATCACGCTGTTTTAATTAAAACTGCTTCCAATTTTCAGATAAGACATTCATTTCTTCAATTAATCAAAATGTCAACGAACTGAAAAATTGTCAAAACGATTTATCTTCCGTCATGGATAAGGTATGAAAAATCTTTCACTTTTGATCTGAAATAACTCGGTGATTCCAAAGAGTATTTTTTAATAATTTCTGTCGTACCTGACATCATTAACATAAACTACTTCGTTAATAGTAATGGTTGTACTATCCATAAATCTTATGTACTTATTTTTATACCTTGGACCTTCCGACAATTGACCACGGACTCTTATCACTTTGGATAACAATCATTGGGTACAATGTTAATTGAAATAATAATAACTTTAGGTTACAATATTATTTAAAATAATAATTTTTGGATACAATATTAATTGATACGATATCGAACGATAAAGTCAGATACAGGAAATTCTTGTAAAAAGTTCTGCTTTGCGATGGCACATTTATATCGCGTCAAATCGAATACTTTGTTGCCTGAACAATTCTGAAGAAATAAAATCTCTGATTACAAGTTGGAAAGGATTTCAATTCCAAGCACAGGAAATAAACTTGCAACTTGTCACAACTCGGAACACGGACGGTTTCAGAGGCATGCCCAAGCATCTCTTTTAGAGATTTGAACTTTTTTTTGCACGATTTCATTAAAGTTTCTTCATCTTTTCTGAGAACAAGAAGTTCTTAATTTTTAGCGTGATTTTTTGGAAGGTTTCTTTTACTACCAATTAAATGTTATTTATGTTTACGGTAATTCAATTCACTTTACGGTAATTCAATTCACTTTACGGTAATTCAATTCTCTTTACGGTAATTCAATTCACTTTACGGTAATTCAATTTACTTTACTTACGTAAAATCATCAAAACCAATGAATTACAATTTGCATTTAAAAACCCAGCTTTGTAATTTACTGTTTATTTTTGTCATAAAAAAAGTTGACACGTCGAAGATTCAAAGAACGTTCATTATTCATTATTCATTATTATGAAGTATCTTTGGCACATTAAGATCTTTGGATTGCTGCACCTGATGGGTCGAGTTATGTTTAGAAATGTTACATTTTGAAAGTGTTATTCAGGAAGTTGGAAAGATAATTGTTTGCGATGAGACCTTATTTATTTATATTCAAAATTAAAAATGGCAACAAAATGTCATTTGTTGAAATAATTGAGTTCACGAGAGTGCAAAGATTTTCTTGTCCAAGCCTCCGCAAATTGGATTGTAGATAATTTTGAACCTCGTCTATGTAGGAGACGTTGTAAATATTTGTAAATTATTTGTAATTATTGTAAATATTTCGTTCTTAATAAAAAGTTTGTAAAATAATTTTATGGAAAAATATTATGCTAATGACTTATTGCATCGTGTGAATGACTTATTGCATTATGTTAATAAACGTTTATTAAAAATTGCAACTTGTCACAACTCGGAACATGGATGTTTCAGAGGCATGCCCAAGCATGTTCGGATGAGATTCACATTTTTAGAGAAATGCAGTTAAGAAGCTTATTTGTACCTCCCAAGTTAATCATAAATTATGCAAATTTTAAATCCCAATTACTTCCATGAAAATTAAAATTACAAAAAAAGATGA
Organism: Hirudo medicinalis; assembly: GCA_011800805.1. NCBI lineage: Eukaryota > Metazoa > Annelida > Clitellata > Hirudinida > Hirudinidae > Hirudo > Hirudo medicinalis. Next base: position 128,835 of record MPNW01000346.1, read on the forward strand.
AAACCTATTAAACCAACTTAAACCAATTAAACCTAAAAAATATAAATAAGTTTGAAAGGTCAAAATGTTCAAAAAGTACAGATCCAAGTGATGTCGGGAAATGGAATCCCATCCATCAACGCTTGGGTGGTTTTGTGGCACTGACACTTCCAGAGTGTCGTGAGGCTGTCGAGCATGTGTAATGAATAGTCTTTCAACCAGAAGACAAACACACGAATTGAAGAACTGGTCACTTGTTCGATCAAGCGTATCGAATCATCCAAGCAAACTCACTCAGTGAACTATGTGATCTATCAGCGGATGGAAAATTAATGAATTGGTTTCCTTTAAAAAAAACTAGGAAGGAATAAAGTGAAAACATATTACATGTTTTAACTATTACAAGTAAATTATGAATAATTACGATGGAGTGATGTCACTGATCTCCATGACAACGCATGTGAATGCAATCTACATTAAAAATCTCTTTAGTTATTATTTCTGTTTCACCAAGGCTCCATTTACATGTACTTGGATGGAATTCCATCCGTCTGGTTTACAAATACAATAATATAAAAATGTTTTGATACTGCAAGTAAAATGTTATAATAACATTTAGTTACGCTTGTTATTGATTTGAGTAACACAATCATCAACATAATTATGTCATATTAAGAACCTAATAATTATTTATGTCAATTATAATATTAATATTAATAGCTGCATAAACGAATTTTGTCACGACGTTTGACTCCGTGCGATAACGGCCATAAATATCAACTTAATGACACGCGATCAGCCATCAATCGCGGGTCACTTGACAGACGGATGATAAAAGAAGACGATCCAAGGTTGGAGACGCCATTTTGTCACGAAAGCGTCAATGGAAAGATGTCATGCATGGATAAGAACTTGTTAGAACTCTCCCCTCCGCCCGTTCATCCCCTTTCTTGCACTATCATCTCCATTTCATCCTCTTCTTTTCCATGCTATCTCTCTCTCTCTTTTGGTTCTCTTCCACTTAGGTCGGAGCAGTTAATCTTCTCTTATAGAGGCGTCTCGTGTTGTTCAATCATTCGTTCCAACCCGAGGCTCAGATACTCATCGTTTCCAACACTCGCTTTGATGAGTGCCTCAAGAGAAAAAGATTACTTGTAAGAAGAGAAGACATTGAAGAGTCAGTTAACTTTTAAGTTGACTCTAAAAGTTAAGCTGCTTTCTATTGAATGCAGAAGAAGCTGCATTGTGCAGTGTGGTGGATAATAAGCTTCAATAGTGAACATTATTTAGTTAATCAATTAACAAATAAAATAGTCGTCAAGATTACCAGTTAATCCGTTGAGATGGTGAAGCTACAGTTGATTGTATTCTTTCTCATCCTTCACAAAGGTGGGTCTCAGATTTACCTTAATTATGTTGCAATTTCTGTTTAATGTTGTTATTGTATTTCATTAACAAGGCAACACCATTTAAACAACTTTCTTGTTCTCGATTATTTTACTCCAATGTTATCAGTTTAAAGTTTGAGAAGGAATATTTGTAACCTTAATTTTTGAATTTAATTGAGTCAAATTATCCATTAAGTTAAGCAACAATAACAACAACAATAAATATTGATTGATTGTAGCATCAATAAATAGCTTAATCATTATTTATTATCAATATAGTAATAAAACTTTAATAACAAACCAAATTGTACCAATGCTACCAATAACTATAAATAATAGTAATAACAATTAATAATATATTCAAAACACCTGTGATTGATCAATATTGATAATAAAAAATCAATATTAGCAATATCAATCTTTTTGGTTGAAATAAATAAATAAAAAAATAAAATATTAATCAATCATAATGTGTGATAATTAAAGCCGAGTTAGCTTAAAACTGACAGGATGTTCCCAAAAATATTCTAATCGTCAAACATTGAGAAAAAGGAGGCAGTTAGCAAGAGATGGTCAAGATTGATTAACTCAAGACAAGCCTTTAAAAATGCCATTATTTAGAAGCGTTCCACATGAGCGAACGGAAAGAATCACTACGAACTGCAGACACGTTCTTTGGACACGCATGGATGGAAATAATTCAGTGAAAAAGTTCCGGTTCCGAATCAGTTAATCTCCGGAATTAAATCCATTTATTCCACTGGAGTCCTAACCTGGATGCCGAGTTAGAAAAGTTTGCTATGGTTTATTGGCTGCCTACAGAAACAATCATTACCTCCATGTTTATGGTGTTGGAGGCTGCCTCTTTATGGTGTTTTAATTCTTTCAGTGAGGACCCCTTGTCGCTCAAGTCATGAATTTTTTTTCTTTGTTTTTCAAGAGAATGCAAAGCAGAAAAGTTTGAAAATATCCGAGTGTGATGTCTGAAATTCTCGGCGCCTAAATCTCTATTTTTCCAATCTCCAGCTGATTGACGTAATCGGTGAAGCACCAATCGATACGTTCAATCACTCCATCCTCAAACGGAGAAATGTTGCATGCGTCGCTTCAAAAAGGTTTAAGAAGTTCCAGATTATTGAATGCATCTAACTAACGCAGCACTTTTACTAGTCTAAGCTAAGCATTGTATTGGAGGTTGGATAATTTATTTAATATGCTAAACCTTGAAAAGCTCTATTTTTAGTTTCGACCATAGATTGCTAAAGTAACAGTTAAATGAACTAGATAATATCTAGGCCAAAGAGAGCCAGATATGATGCCAAAGAGTTCGCATTCATCTGGATGGAAAAACTTCGTAAAGAATTCCATGAGTCGACCTATGGAGATTGAGATATAGGGTCGATCCTGCAAAACAGCTGGGATTGAACAATATCAATAATAAAAAAAAAATCACGTCCTTAGATTACTTAATTTTTAATTTATTTCTACTTTAGTTTCATTAGGGCTCAACATTTTTATGAGTAGAAATGTTCTAACCTTTGCAAAAATATCTTTCATTAACTCGGAATGTTTTAGTTGCCCAACTAGTCGGAGTCGGAGTCGGATGATTTGGGTTCCGACTCCACAGCCCTGCTAGATAGACATTTTTAAATATTTTGATGCCGAGACCAATTAAAAGTTATTTCTGGAATTAATTCTCAACATTAACTTTGACATTGGATATTATATTTCAAAAATTAAACTCTTTCAATTTAAACTCTATTAAGCTCTCTTCTGAAAAATAGTGTTACGATTTTTAACATTGGTAATTTATTTATTAGAAACTCGATTTTAAAGTTTCTGCTATTCGTGCAAAAGGGCAATAAATTTTTATCTCGATCAACTTTTAATGAATCAACACAAGCCTCAGGTGGCCATTTTGTTCTGAATACTTCTCTCGGTTTCTTGCGAGATAGAACGTGGCGTAAATATTTAATATTTAGTGCAATTTGTGATGTGATAAATTGGTTTGTGAGATGCCACAAATGTTTAGCGCGGAGGCATGGTTATTCATTTGCCCTAGTCTGCTAGTCTGCTTGAAGTAATGGAGTCTTCAATTTGCCTGTCAGAGGAGGCTTGCCTTATGAAGAACCTATTCGAGTTTGGAAATTATGAATGTTTAAACATGTGCTTAAGAGTGAACTAATAATTGAACATAAATATTTATTTGCTCCCTCGTTTATGCTCCTAGGGAGTTACTTTGAAAGATTCTCAATGCAATAGAAGGATCCAAGATGGGTCGTTAATGTTTGCCCTATTTGACAGGGAAATCGATAAAACAACTTTTCGTTATCTCACTTCGGACTGCTCCGAATTATTGAGCTCATGAACGTGCATTCCATTGCAAGAGCAAATTAATTTTCTTGAAACTGTGGAACAATTTCTAGCGAAGAAAAATAATACTCCAGGATAGTCAAAGGAACTTCAGGAGGAAAGCTATCGCTCCGAGTTACCTATCCATCCACTCCGACTCTTCCATCGATGGACACTGACCAATATTTCTCCCGCTTTAACTGGCGATCGTAAACGCATGATGGCAAAAAACGAATTGCCAACAACACTCGAGTATTTTATCGCCTTTTATCATTTTAAGAGCCCTCAAGTTCTTTGCTTCTATGCGAGAAAGTGTCCTCCGGGATATTTTTTACATACAGTTTACTTTTTCACCTGAAATTCGAATACTTCTGTCGCTAAAACTTTCAGTTTTTTTTTTTTTTTTATAAAAAAAAGTGAAAATTGAAGATTTTGAGGAAAGGCAGAAGCAAGAAATTTTCTAAATTGTGCCTGAGTAGTGTACCCTCTAATTGAAATCTAAAACTTAATTTGAAGCTCCAAGTGATGTTGCGATGCAATTTTACATAAAAATGACTTTAATGGAGAAAACTCGGAAGAACTGTTGTAGAATTTCGGTAAACAAGAGCTTTGCCTCGCAGCCTGTTGATGTGTGATCGTAGATTTATTGCCCCCGTATTTGCAGCCAAACATTTTCAGCACGAAATTTTGAGCCACAAAACAAGTCTGTTTACGAATGTATGACTCTTTTGTAGGAAGCTTCTGATGTGAAAAGATCAATTCAAGTTTAGATATTTATTCTTCAATAAGCCTTCCCTCCAAATACTGGAAGTTGTGTTTATCTGCTTCGCGTTGTTGATAACAAATTCTGTGTGGTTCTTGAAGAACATTCGTCTTTTTAAAACAAACTTCAGGAGTTTAAATCAGGCCTCCCGAACAGTTTCTCTGATCCTCAGAATATCAACCATCATTAATGCTCAGCAAAAGGTGAGCACGTGTTTGCAAATGGCATCAGGCGTGACGTCATCGACACGTCATCTCGAAGATAACGGACCGATGGATGATCCAATCGGCAGTCTGTGGCTGAGGGTACTGAGCTCCTCAGTCAACCCGGTGTTTGTCTTAAAAAGCGTGCCTATCAAAAGGTTTATTCTCGTGAAGAAATTCATTGATTGTGGAGCCTTCTGGAGATGAGCAAATTCATTGAGTTTGAAGTTTGCCCCTCGATGGCAATATTTTTGTTTTACAAATTTCTTTTTACAAATCTCCAGATTTTAGACTTTTTCCATTTAAAATAAGTTCTTCTTTTCAGTCTGGTAATGGAAAACTATAAAACAAAAGTTCTTCGTGGGCTGCTAAAGAAATTTCCAGAAAATTGAAGTTAGGATGCCCGCCCATTAAAGTCATTTATTTGATTTTATTTCTTACTTTACTAAAATTCCTCTAGGATGGGCTTCACAGAAATCGATATGTCGTCCATAAAAGGATTTCGATTCAGTTCACAAGGAACATTTTTATATTTTGATCTAGTGTTATTACGTTTTATTGAGGTCCAATAACTTCAAGAAATATTTCATTAACTTTGATTCCAAGCGATGTCCATCATTGAAGATCGTCTGGATTGTATTTTCCAGGCTTGAATTGATTTCGCATGTAGGTGACAAAAGGATTATGTGAGAGTAATTATTCATCGTGGCAAATATCGGGGTGCCATTGAGGGCACCTACTTTGATCTTCATTCGATGGTTGTGTACCAAAGCAAGCCATAGAGATGAGAGTTGTGCAAATAATCGCTCCCAATTTTTCCAACCAACTCTGCCAAAACCTGCCTCGCTTTATCCAACTTTCTATCACTTTATCGTTACTTGATTGTTTCATTGGTTTAAGGTATTTGCATGCTAGTTTTTGTAGAACGGACTTCACAGCGAGAGCCTTGACTTTAAAATTTCTAAACAGCTTAATAAATTGCAGTTATTCAAAGGGGTTCCCAATTCAGAAAAACCAGTTTTACCCAATCACGTCTTTGGAATTCACCTTGAATTACTCCGCTATCCTGGATCTGTCGGCCTTCAACCGATTCCAAACCGTTACTATTTTAAACGATCTTTATTTAGGTAGCTATAGTGACTTCTTGAATTACTTAGACCGGTGCCCCTTTATTCTTTCATCTGTGTCGGCTTCTAAAACATTTTCTGATCTCAAGTCTTTCTTGATTGTGCTGATCGCATAAGGTTCGTGCAGGATGATGGTGTGTGCGGGTGATCTATGCCGTCAGTCCTGCTCGTTTCCTGAAAAATCCCGTCAAAACCCCGTTGATTTACCCAGGTTAAACATCATTAAGTTACAGTCTTATCTCCCAAGGTCAGACGATGTCATCTCAGAACAGGATTTTGGAAATTTCAATAAAATCGTGATTAAAATTTTTATTCTCGATTTTTTAAAAACTTCAAGGCTTCTACGCGGAGGACTCCAACAGAATCATGAGATGGAAGACGATGATTGTAACCACCCACTCGACTTCAACCCATTTGCGATTATTGGCAAACAATCTCTTACTTTAGTTTGTTCAAGCCTCCGCACAACAAACATTAATAACAATTACTCTGGTCTGCGAAAGATTGGACAATGGTATAACTCATTATGGATATTAAATTTTCCCCTTGCAATTAAGCAAGTGACGCTGGAAGCCTGCTGAAGCCTTATGACACCTGCTGGGCTGTCATAATTTTTGCTGTCGATGTGTCACGGGGAACTTTACATTGTGCAACATGATTTTTTCAAAAATGTTTTTCATTTCTTTTTTTTAGGAGCAAAAAAGTCCTATTACTTTTGAAAAGTTTCGACTTTATATTATGATATTGAAATTTTTACTCCTCCAAATAATCAAACATTGGAAGCGTTTTCAAGGAAAACTAAAATACATTGAAAGTGCAAATAGCTTTGTAAATACATTGATTTTGTTTGAAAGTGTCACCCCAGGACATTATGAAGCATGAAAAATGGAAATAAACAGTTGTGGCGCGTGACAGTCGCTAGGAATGAAAAGTTGAATGAAGTCGTTCGGACATCAACAATAGTGATATTAAACAATAAAAATATTAAACAATAAAATTTAAACAGCAGAAATTTTAAATTTTCGAATTTGCTCATGAAAATGACTAGAGTCTCGATGCAGGATGTGACTAAATAAGTTGAATTAATGTACTTATCGATAATTTAATAATCATGTAATATAATATATCGATAACATGGATTGCTTAACTGATATAATAAGCCATAAATTCCGAACTCTGGGGAAAGTATGGCTGGCATGGAAGATGGGGACGCAAGGTAACGAAATGATATTCAATTGTTTTAATAATCGTTGAGCCTAACAAATGATTAATGATTGAAATCTGACTTTTAAAATTATTACCTTCAATTTACCTTCAATAAAGTTTGTAATCTTGATATCAGATATGATTACTAAATTCAACCGATTGTATCATAATTATTTATGACGTCATTAATATAATGTCGATGACGCTGATATAATATTAAACCGTTGAAATTAATTAACTTTCAGTTGGTGATGTTAAGTTGAATAAACAAAAGTGCTCTCAGAAATTGAAAAAAAAAATAAGCATTTGGTGTTTGCCAATGCCTCTCTAAAAAATTACAAATATTTGTTGAAGAATATTTTGTCGCATAAAAAAAAAAAAAAGTTTGAGTTTGAGAAATTTGAAATGAAGCAGCATTGATTGCTTGAAAGAAAGAAAGGAGAATTTCCTGAGAAGCCCAGAATGTTTGTAGAGGTCAAACGGAACCAAACAATTTTTATTTGCTTCGCTAAACTTTACAAGAAATATTCCCGGGTCTCACACCGCAGGGCTTCGAATTTGTAAACATCACATCACATCACTAAAGCCGTTGGTTGCAAAGTTTTGTCGTTGAAGTTTGAATTCCTGTGTAAATATTGTTACTTGCTCGTTTATTGGAAGGTTTCTTGTAGAGGGATGTTGTTGATTTTGTAACTTCTCGAAAATAAAATCTGAATTTTAAAGAGTTTTTGAGTAAACATTCCCGTCATAAAATGCAGAAATACAAATGTCAAAATGTGAAATAACATTGTTATGAAAAATATGGATCTGTAGATGGAATGTAATGATGCTAATGGACGTCTGAGTCCTTTTCAGCGATAGACAGTTCATTCATAGGTAACCTGGCAACTATGGGAAGCTTTCAGAATAAGCCATAATATAATTAATGGATAATATGGATAATAATAAATGGATTTATTATTTAACAATAACTTAATAAAATAAACTGATGTTAAATTGGTCTTAAAAGCTTAAATTAATTTTTAAATTAGATGAGCATCTAATTTCACGACATTCTATGTTATATTACTTGTTTTATTATTGAGCCGAAGAAATAAATATGCACATTAAATATCAACAGAAAAGTAAAATGCCATCGGCTCAAGGGTCAGTCCTAAGGGAGTGATGTCCACTATCGGGACTGCCCAGACCATATTTAAAGGTTGACATTAGTCTTTGGATAATAAAAATTAGGCGGATAATAATTAATGAATTATTGAAACGATGGCAACTCGACAATGAATGCTTTAAATATACGATTTTAAACGAAGATGAGTTGGGTTGCTGGAGCATTGTAGTTGGGATCTGTGAACATATTTTTGGTCCTGAGCATGTGATGGAGTGAAGTTGTATGTTGGTTTTGGCAAAGAACGGTTTATATTTTCGGCTGATCGGAGTGCAGATCTCTGCATAATTACGTGTGTTATAAGTAATTACGTTGAATTAAATAATTATGTTAAATTACGTCGTCTTAAATATATAAATAAACTGGTTAATGAGATAATTAAGATAATATTCAACTTGATTGCTGACCTGCATGACCGCTCAAAAGGAAATGCTCTTGCAACACGACATTCAACGGAGATGATAATGATGGTCCTCACGGGAACAACATGGAGAACCAAACAACGTGGTTCGTCAACCTAATCATTACGAATGCACTTTTTGCGTTACCACCGACTCCTTTTGATCATTTGCTCTTTAAATAAATTATTTCATATAAATATTATTAAGAATTTTTATTTAATTATTAATATGTTTATTACAATTAAGTTTCAAAAACTTCGTAATTTCTAATTTATTGAGCGGCACTCGTCACAAGTTGTCCTTTGTGTGGCTTCAATTGTGGAGTGAGGAGGGTTTCATGGAATTAAAAGTGAAATCAGTAAAAATAAGCATTGAATTGAATAATTACGCTTTGCAATTAGACTTTAGGAGAACATTTGTTGAAACTTTCACAATTTATTTCTTAAATAATTATTAATATTATTTTAACGTTAAGATATCAATGTAATTAATAATATTTTATCTTATATTTCATAATAACAATTATTTTTTAAATACAATTAAAAATATTTTTTATTTAAGTTGAAAATATTTTATTTATCTTTTATAAAAGATAAAAGGAATATCTTGATTTTTTTTTTCTTTTTAAAACTTGGCGTTGTTGTTGTTTGCATCATTATTAACATAATTAATGTCATTATTCAACACAGATATGTATTTTTAAGACTTAAAAATATTCATGACAACATTGAATTCTGTAATTAATTTCTATATTTAAAATGTATATATTAAATTTATTAATTATGTAATTGTGTGGGCATCGTTATGATCATTATTAATTTCCTGCCTTTAAACTTAACAATAAAACAGAGTCAATAAAACATCTAAAAATACTTTTAAAAAAACTTCGAGCACACGGATGCTCAACATGCACTTCTTCAACAATGAATCAACAATTCATCAACAATGAATCAACAAGGACATCTGAAACCAACACAAACCTTGTCGATTGTAAACGTTGGAAAGACTTTGAAATAAAACCTGGTTGAATTCATGCGAATAAATAGATATGTTGAGGGAATAATCTCTGGAGCACTTGTTGATGGGGTGTCGAGGCACGCAAGGAGAGGATTGAGAATGACTCGACCTTGTTTCGTTTGGAAGACCCGAGAAAATTGTCAATTTGAAGCAAATGGAGGAGAACATGGAATAAATGGACGTAAAATAAAGATGAATTCCATGGAAAGTGTCAAGACATTTCAACGTTAAATGTAAAAGTAGTTCATTTGTGTAGCCCCATAAGCATAGCGTCAGAGGCGCTTTTTGTTAACCATTTATATAGCACTCCTTCCGCTTGTGGCAGTGCAGGCTGGGTTTCGAACACGACACTTTACGACTTTTGCCATTACCGCCGAATGCAGGAACGTAACCATGCAACCTGCTAACCTATTCGGCCAACCTGCAAACCTGCACACCTTTTATTCTGTGCCTCGATTGGATTGAAAAATATTTAAAATTGAATCCAAAAAAATATTTAAAAATTAATCCAAAACCGCCGAAATAATCATTTAAAACAAGGCATTACCTGTGATTAAATTCAGACGCGGCACATTAAGAAATTACAGGTAAACAAGTATTGATCGCGCGAAGAACAATGCACTCGCGATGCATCTTCAAAGTGAATTTCATCGTTGAATGCTGGAAGACAATTTCTGGAAGCAGGAAGTCCCAGACTTGATGATAAATAAATCAATCGATCAATCAATCAATTAATCAATTAAAAATAAACAAATAAACAAATTGAATGAATAAATAAATATATCAAACCGAAAACAAAAGCGATTTCGTACTTTTTATGAGGTTATTTCTTCTTAAGATTTAAAAGAATTAAAATATTTAATGCACGCTCTTCTTGGGGAAGCTTGATGCTGCCTAACATTTACTACTGCTTTTTAACTTCCATTTTATTGTTATTATTATTATTATTATTATTATTACTACTACTACTACTTTGAAACATTTTATTTAGCCCTAAAACACGTTCTAAAAACCATCAGCACCAAACCACACCGTAATATTTAAGGTCCTCAGACGGGTCAGGGATCACNCTTCCGTGCTTTCTCCAGGTACTATGTTTGAAAAACTTCCAGATCTTATAGGTCTCCTGCAATACTTTAATGGACATCCACATAAGAAGTCTCCTTGTGACATCATGTGTTTTCCAAAAACCCCAGGACTTCAAAGACACCGCACCCCTCCAATTCAATATGAGAGCTGTGATCAGCCTTTCTGTCTCTCCGCATTGGCAATCGGGTTGTTTTGCTCCATCCATCTATGAATATCAGGTTTGTCATATTTGTTCACCTTAAATTCATGCCATCGGTCTAGTCCAAATGTGTCCTTGATAACCGCCACATCGCAAACGATATATTCTGACCTGCTCCAAGCGCAAAGATCTGGCATTCTTATTCCTAGTACCGTTGGAATTCTGGGTTCCAACTTCGTTACGTAGCCTTTCTCCTTCAGTCTGTTTTCAAGCATTCTTACGACGGCGTCATGTCTTGCATGGCGCGGACCATTGGTTCTGTGGCAGTTCTGAACAATGTGGTCCAGAGACTCTACTTCTTCACAGCCGGCATCGCAAGTTGTGTTGGCCATCGGGTTTTTCCTTGCCGATCGCAGCCTGTTGTGAAGGACCGCAGCACGAACCTTTATGCATTGCAAGAACTTCTGGGTTGGCATCCTGTCGACACCGTCCTCCAGCCATTCGCTGGGAGCGACGGCATTTACAAACGACCTTAGGCCGTATCCATCTACTGTTTGATACAGTTGCTCCGCAGCAATCACGCGTCGGAGATTTGATGACTCCGCACTTCCTTTGTTCGGCTGGGGTTTC
>MPNW01000347.1:11008-36008 GCA_011800805.1 Hirudo medicinalis
TTTCGTAGTTCAAAATGTTTATTTGTTGCTTCAGTGTTTCGATCTGTGCTTTCAGGTTTGCTTCCATATTTTTCAGTTCCTCCACCACACTGTCTGCCTCTTTTTGATGTCGTTTCAACTTTTCGTCGACTTTTTCAGTCAATTCAACCACAATTGAATCAACAGCTTTCTTTATACTTTCACCTTTTTCTTGAATCTCTTGCTTCAAATTGGAAGCTTTTACCACATTAGCATGCATCACAGCTTGAGAGCTCTTGCAATTGGTTTCAATATCTTTAATAATTTCTTCCTTAATTTTTATATCCTCCTCAATTTTGTATTTTGCAGTTTCAAAATATTTACACAGGCTTCAATTTATGTGCATTGTGACTCAAGGCCAAGCAATGACCACATATTGAAACCTTGCAATCTTCACAAAATAGATTCATCACATCTGAATGTTCTTCACAAGTTGAATATTTGTAGATTTTATTTTCAAGTTTTGATTTTCTTGTTGCTTCCAACCGATGGCCACTCGTGGTTGGAATTTTTTTGTGAGGCACCAAACAAGTTGAACAATAATTTAAAGAACAATCGACACAATATTTCGTGGCCTGCTTTGCATTGCAACTGTCACAATTGATGCTCTTCTGTTTAAGAATATTCAACTGCAAGATAAACTCGTTTTTCTTCAAATCTTTCAATCCACCTTCTGGCATTTCAAAATCCATTTTACACGTTGGACATGATTTCGTCGAAACAATTGAAGATTCCAAACATTTCAGGCAAAAACTGTGGTGACAAGGTAATATTCTTGGATCGTCCATATATTTCTGCTGGCAGACCTTGCATATTTCTAAAGAAGCAGCCATTATTCCCTCACATCAAAACTTCCTTATGATTTGGGATTCCCCAACAAAGTCATATTAGAAATTATTTCCGTATTTTTAAACTTTACGACTTAAGAATTCGAAATTTTTTAAATAAATTTTAAAATTTATGCTTCGTTAAAAGTTAAGTGAGGTGGATATTTTACAGTGTTCGACCAATGAAGGGAACTAATGAATTGTATTAATTTAGTGACACAAGAATGAAATTTGCAATTCGATAATATACGTAAACATTGCTCAACATTAAGATATCAAATCAGAAACGTTACTTCTCATCCGCCGTCGGATATTATATTATATCTATATTATATTATACCTATGTTATATTATACCTATATTATATTATATCTATATTATATTATATCTATATTATATTATCTATATTATATTATATTATAACTTCAAATATATTTCAGTTACATATGATGTTATCATTAACCATGGTTTTCCAAAGCAAAGTAAGTACTTGTTATTTCTCTCCTATTTCACAGTATGCTTCCTAATATTAAGTTATTAAGTTTTTTTGCTATTAATTTCATTAATATTTATAAATTTTTATTTTTTAAGATCGACATTGATAAACTCATTGAGTTACTTGTAACTATCGGATTATCTCCAAAAGAAATTAGCAAGGAAACAGCAACTAACGGTGGGGGAATGTTGGTGAAATTGTGTCCTTTGTTAGGCGTTAGTAACACATTGAGGAACCGAACGAAAATATACCAGAGATGGAGGAAAGAAAAAAGTCAATGTCATGTGAGGACTGATATAGACAATAATGCAATAAATCAAGAAGTGCAATTGACACACACAGTAAACGTCGATTGTGAGAAGTGCCACGAAATATCAAGCAACAGTTCATCTGTAAATGAAGTTGTAGATAGCGGCAGCGATGCTCCTCGGGAATTGACGAAGAAGCCGCAAAGGCATTACCAAAAATGTACTATTTTGTGTAAGCAAGTGAATTTAGAAGATTGTTCGCAGTTGGCAAAAGTTTCGAATGACAATCTGGAGCTCAGTGACCAAAGGGATGCGTTTAGGGACTTGATGAGCAAGCAAATTCTCTGTTTGTTCAATTTCAGTAACTTCAAACTCTTCAACAGCATAATAACCGGATATTTGTACTGTTTGCACGAGGGATGCAGGTTGTACAAATGCTCCATTAATCGAAGCAATGAGCTTGTTGTTCTGATGGATGGCGACAATGTCAATCACGTTTACAAATACGTGAAGAGGCGTCTGCATGGCCAAGCAAAAAAGTACGTGAGAGATCAATTAAAGTTTGTCAAGCCATGTGTCCTCCATACACAATTATACGTTGACGGCCTTCCAGGGATGGGGAAGCACGAAATCCCATCGAAAGCTGTCCTCAAGAAAATCAGTTCATCGGAGAAAGCGTGCTGGGATTTGGACAAGGATGACTTAAGTGATCTTATTAGGTAACCAACGCAATTGTCGAAAGTTCTTTCAGAAATTTCAAGAAAGAATGGATGAACAATAACACATGCATGAAGCCTGGGCGCGTTGCAGAATTATTAAAGAATAGAGAACTTGGAATGTGTAGTCAAAGATAAAAGATTGGCGCGTTTTCACATATCTGCTCTAGTAAAGATTCTGAATGGGAGTTCCTTCATCGAAGTTGAAGCCTGGGTGCGTTGCAGAATTATTAAAGAATAGAGAACTTGGAATGTGTAGCAAGGTGGACATTCGATAATCTCAACAAAAAAAAAGAAAAATGCCAGAAAGTGTTTGGAAGACGATTTCATCTAAGAAACCAAAGTACATCAATAGCGATTCTAGCCAAAAAGCACCGAATGCAAGGAGATATATAACATTCTATTCTTTGATAAATGATTCCAATTCCCCATCGTTAGTTGCTGTTTCCTTGCTATTTTCTTTTGGGGATAATCCGCTAGTTACAAGTAACTCAATGAGCTTATCATTGTCGATATTAAAAAATGCATTGGCGGACAGGAAAGGAGGCTTTCCCTCTGTTTGACTACTTATCAAATGACCAATCACAAATATGTATTGCCTCCCTATTACAACTCGTCAATGGATTCATTGTGCACCATTCCGATAATCGTGACTTCTTCAGGACATTTGCAGTAGATTTTTGCCGGGCCTCATTGAATGCCATTCTGGATGTGACAATGTGTATGTCTATTTCTGAATATCTAGGCAGACTTTATCAGAGCAGAGTCGAGGGATATATCTCAGTGAAGCCGAAGGTGACAGTGCTACTATGTTGCTCACACTACATAAAAATAATCACAAAGGATGTAAGAAAGATAGTCAGAGATAAAAGATTGGCGCGTTTTCACATATCTGCTCTAGTAAAGATTCTGAATGGGACTTCCTTCATCGAAGTTGATGCAATGGTCAATTAGCTCATACACATTTATTTGAACCCTAAGCGGTCGAAGGCTCTTCAGGTTCATTTCGAGAAGCTGTGTAATGACGTAATGGAGCAGGAAATCGATGAAGTGGAATTAAATGAGAACAAATATAAGATTGATCAAAAGGAGGCCGAATCGATATGCAAAGCCAGTCCTTTTTATAAAAGATATTTAGGTAAGGACAGGACATCGCCAAGCAAATGACAGTGACAGACGATCCGGTGAATGAGTATTGCAACGATAAACTGGCAGAGTTGCTTCTAAAGAAGCATTTGCCCTACCTTCCGCTTTGGTCATCTTTTATGTCGCCCACAGGCAAACAGGTTTGTTAAGATCTTTTAGAATGTAGATAATTTGCAATTCTTAAGCATATTAATTCTACATTGTTCTTATTAGGTATCCAACGCAATTGTCGAAAGTTCTTTCAGAAATTCAAGAAAGAATGGATGAACAATAACACATACATGAAGACTCGGCGCGTTGCAGAATAATTAAAGAATGGAGTACTTGGAATGTGTAGCAAGGTGGACATTCACCATTCGATAATCTCAACAAAGAAAATGAAAATGCCAGAAAGCGTTTGGAAGCCGATTTCATCTAAGAAACCAAGGTACATCAATAGCGACTCTAGCCAAAAGGCACTGAATGCAGGAAGATATATAACATTCTATTCTTTGAGAAATGATTCCAATTCCCCATCGTTAGTTGCTGTTTCCTTGCTAATTTCTTTTGTAGATAATTAGCTAGTTACAAGTAATTCAATGAGCTTATCATTGTCGATCTTAAAAAATAAAAATTTATAAATAGTAATGAAATGGAAAACCATGGTTGATGATAAGGTCGTATGTAAGTGAAATATGTTTGAATTTATAATATAATGTAGTATAATATAAGCTATGTCAACTATATGCGAAGAGATGATTATTAAAAATAGGAAAAGTAGTCCACCCTAAAAGCTAAAGCAACAAAAAAGAGCCTAAATGTTAATAAAAATTAAATTAAATTAATTAATTAAATTTAATAAAATTAAATTTGTACAAATTGTTTATATATTTTCAGTATATTCTAAATCTTTAATAATGTGTTTTGATACAGTTTTCTCAGTTCCCGCAATTGTTGAGTACATTTTTCGGCGGGATATTTCAAATCAGAAATAAGGAATTCAGAAATGTTATATATCATTTTGAAGATAATTATTAGCACTATAGAATGGTATTCGTTTCCCAAAAATTCCATGTTAAATAAATGACTCACTTAACGAATGACGAAATCTTCGGAACTGCTTGCACGTTACTAATTGACGAAACTTTGAGGTGGGAGATCTCCTCTCAGAAACGACTAATTCACTGACTTTGTATATCATTTTGTAGATAAATGTTGGCATTACAAAACCACATAGATATCTTTATAATTCCATGTGCTAAAAGCCACTTAAGTCACAACATATTGCTTCATTGATTCTGTCGTTAGCGAAACTTTGAGGCGGGATATTTCAACTCTCAAAAATTCCATGTTAAATAAGATTATTTTTTGAAAGCATTTTTCATTATTTAAAAAATTAGTAAATCAAATAATTCTATAATATTCAGAAAGGTTATCATCACCCCTTTCGAAATATGTGCCATTCATAAGCTTTCTGTGTTTACAAGTCTCAAATTTTGCATAAAACAAGATCTCCCTGGACCGCCGCCAACCGCCGCTCGAGTAACCGACGTGAATGTTAGTCCCTCCAACGACTGCTCATGAAAACACATTAGAGATACCGCGCATATGCAATACCACAGCAAAAATATCGGAGAAAAATTAGCCCAGGGCTTAACAACTTATAAATTTATGGTTAAATCAGCCCTGAACGGGCTTCCAAAAATTGTACTATCAATATGTACCATCAATCAGCAATAAAGTTATATGTCAAGTGTGTGCGTGTTATTTATTTATTTATTTGATTAAAGTCCGTCGCATAACTAAGATGATTTGGACTTTAGTGTGTGATAAATAACGTCCATTATATATAAAGAAAGTCGGGGTTATGTATATTATTACTTAATATATTCAATCCGCAGTTCTTTTAGCTGAAATTCAACTTTTTAACGGATTCTGTTTCATGAATAATATTACTATTAAATCATGTTTCTAATAAGTTTTACATTCTTACATACAAGTAAAATATATAATATGCAATGTATTTATTTGATAATTATAGTATGTTTATTAAATGTACTTAATTAATTGGTTATCTGTCTAACAGACAGTATAACATTACTTTCTGCCGAGTATCGTGCAGTGAAAACTGCAAATTGGGACATTTAAAATGCAGGAGTAAGTTGTCTCCGTGGGCAGTTTTCTTTTTTTCAAATTCTATGTTAAACTGAAGGTAATAGTTAACCTATGCAAACTAACACACGAAAGGCAGATTGAACGCATTTATGGATAAGATATAATATGAAATGCTCAGCCATTATACTTCCTTAAAAAAAAAGGAAGTTTCCACTTTCTGTGGAAGTATGTTTAGTCCTTTCTGAGTCCCTTGACAATGCCTTCCAGATCCTGCCCTTCATTCAACTGATATGTCAGCCAATGAAGGTATTGAGTTGGCATAAAAGAAATGGTTCGGATGTCTTATTCCAGGCTTCTTGTTGGGAAATTATTATGGGTTCGATAGTGATCTCTTCATTTTCGGAATTATTGTGTTTACTTGAGATTTTTTTTTTTCGAATTTAGGGGAATTTTATTCAATAAAGTACATCAACACAACACATCAATGCAACAAGAATAAAATGGATAAAATAACCTAAGGGTCAGTCTCAAAGAAGCGCATGCTTCCGCTACCTGACCTCCGCTTCTAGTCCTTCATCCATTGCAACAAATTACTGAAATATCGTACCTGTGGTCAATGCACTTTGCCTCTTTTTCAACTTCCTCGTCCATATTGTAAATGTAAGTGTAAATGCACTCCATTTATATAGCGCCTTATGCATAGCGCCAGAGGCGCGTTTTTGATAACCATTTATATAGCGCTCCTTCCCAAGGGCGCTTGTGGCGATGCAGGCTGGGTTTCGAACACGACACATTACGACTGTTGCCATTACCGTCTTATGCAGGAAGGTAACCCATACGGCCAACCTGCACGCTTCTTGACTCTCCCGGTCGTGTCGTGTGTGGGTAGCATGAAAAATAAACGTAATCGTAAAATCCAGCCCCGGGCAGATTTTGTCCTGAGGTGAGCATGTAGATTATAGTAGTACCTACCAAAAGTAGGTGGACAGTGTGTGGAATAGGTTTATGTATTAGTTATATTATAACAAATGTTATCATACACCCTGTATGTTAAATTTGTGTATTGCATAATACACTGTCAAACTAATTCTGATACTTTCTGCTCTTTACATTTTGCATGTAATTCCCATAGAGGGGCGAGTTGGAGATCATCTTTTGCAGGGGTTTAGTTATGTTGATTCCGCAAGGGAACTTANATTATTATTATTATTATTATTATTATTATTATCATCATTAGAAACAATGATTTAAGTCAAATAATATTTAATGCAAGTTTTGATTTTCAATATTTGTATTTTCTTTCATTCCAATTTATCTGGAATTTTTTCAAAATTCTTTGATAATTAAATGATACATTAATAAACCACCAAGGGGCTGTCCATAAACGAAGTCACGCAATTTTCTGATTATTTTGAAATTTTCGAACGAGCATAACTGCAAACCGGGAAAATTCACCGTTAGGAAGATTATTCATCGATATTTAAGAGTAATAATTTAAATAATTAAAAAATGAGTCGAGAGATTTTACGAAAACACTTCAACTAAACATTTGTTGACACAACCAAGAATAAGCCCATTCACTCGACAACAATTCAACATCCATTATGCATTACGATGTGACATCGGTGTGCATGGAACACAGAAGAATCAAAAGGATTTAGCATCAGTCACACTAATGTTCTCTTACCCAGTAACTGTGACTAGCGCTTTGAAAGTGCCAAATAATATCAAAATAATAACAAATAGATTATAAATAACAAATTAAGGAATAGCCACAGTCAGTTTCGGGGCTAAGATGTAAGTATTTGGAGGTATTGGAAGGACTTACATATTAACGCTACAGAGTTTGATTAGAGCGGCTTATGTTCACAGAAATTTAATAACGGGTTGAATAAAATTAATTATAATGAATAAATAACGAGTTTGAAAATATTACTGACGAAGCAGGTATAAAAAAGCTAGTTATACATAAGAGCACTCGTCTTAGAAGTAACTGTTGTCCAATCCTTGTTGACCAATTAATACCATTTTTTTTTTAAATTAAATTATTAAAAATAATAATTTTTTATAAATTGTGAAAATTTTTTACGACTTTTATAATTCAACAAGGAACTGAATGTAAAACATCTTTTTATAATTATTAACTAACCGTTTTATCATGTATTTATTCTCAGTTGCGATCAGAAATTCTTGGATCTACCAGTAAAAATGTTATGATTCCAGGACATTATTATTACCGCATAAATGGAGAGTTTGATCTTAAGAGACAATGAGACAATCCTTAAGGACATCTGTAATCTGTTAAACTATGTTATATCATTTGAATATGTTAATTCCCAGAGAGCAATTATTATGGTCCAGGATTTGATCGTTGTACATGTTACAACGCTAGACAACTCGTTAAAATTGTTAATAATTAAAAAAATTGTCTTAAAAAATAAATAGTTTTGGCATTATCATGTCATCTGCTCATCAAGCGAAGTAAACAAGTTTCTAGACTAGCAAGGTCATTTCAATGTTAACACACGTTAACGTGTTCGCAACACAAACTTCCAATCATTAAATTTATTTGTGAAGGGAAAAACATGCAAGCTGTCCACTGCTTTTAACCTACCAATGTCGAAATCACACACATCAAATCGCATATATTTTGCGGTATTAGCCGTAGTAGTAGCGGTAATAGTAGTAGTAGTAGTAGTGGTAATGGTAGTGGTAGTGGTGGTAGTGGTGGTAGTGGTAGTAGTAGTAGTAATAGTAGTACTTTATTAATGTCCTCAGCATAACTTGATGAATGGGACAAGCGGTATTAGCCAGTGGCTGATTGCTTATAAAGAGCTCTGTACTCCAGTTGAGTGACTCGAGATCGGTGAGCTCTTTGATATATTATATTTAAATATTTAAATTATGTGACTAAACCGTTTTTGTTTTTTTTTAATTTATAAAAGTATCAAATAAATTTTAACAATGGAAATAATGACACGAAAATTAAGATTTTAAAGAATTTGGAAAAGATAAAAGATTACTTATCAAATATTATTCCTAGTAAATTTCGAAATTTGTCCCAAACTGATAAACAAGCAAATTATTTTAAGCTCCCTAATTGTAGATATATAGTCATGGAAAGCGTAAAACTATCGTGGACTCCTCAGCCCCAGCCATACCCAGGGCAACCTCCCCAGTACAATCAGCCATATCCAGGGCAACCTCCACAGTCTAATCAGTATGCCGGCCATTCAACCTACGTTATCGGACCGACACCTGTCCAGCAAATCTACGTATCAAACAGACCGTACTTGAACTTCACTGGAGCGATCGTCTTCTCTTGCCTTGTCTATTGGTGTTGCGGAGGCCTTTTTGGACTCATCGCTTTCGTTTTAGCCAGTGGGTGTAATAGCTAATTGGCCAGCAATGAATAATTTCTAACAAGAATGATTACGTAAAGATGTGATGTATGATCATTATTTCAATAATTGTAAAATTTAAATAGTATTTTATCATTTGCGTGAGTAAAATAAAAATTGAATGATATTTTTCTAAAGTGGCCCGAAGTTTGTAGTTAATTTTTTCGAGCCAATAATATTTTTAAGTGCTGCTTTAGTAAGATTGGACGAGCGGACTCCAGATTAATAAAGTCTCTCGTTAACTTTTAAAAGTAATTCGCAAGATTAATTTTAATAAAAGAATAATTGAATCATGAAAATCTCAGTTTGAATTGAAATAATTGTCATATCCAACAGTGATCGGACAATCATCTGCTTCAAATGGTGATGTCAAAGCGGCAAAATCTTTATTGGTCAGTTCCTACATCATATCTGCCATCGGAGTACTGATGGGAATCGCTCTGATTGCCGTCCTCACTGTAGTAGCCGTCAATTCCTTCAAGGCTGCTGCTGCAGTAACCGTTTATGAGCTAAGCCATCGACCTTAGTAGTTAAAATTGCTTAGCTAAACGCAACTCATCAATTATGAGTTGATGATAAATTATAAGTTTTTGTAGCAAGTTTTTAAAATAATCAAAGTATCGTTTGGCTTGCTCTCATCGTAATCATATCATGGACAATGCTTAAAGGTTTTATTAATACGTTAGTATTGGCTTTTACTAATTTGTATAGATTGATTAATATATTATTCATGAGCAATCATATGCTTGTTTAACTTTGGATCATTACTATGTATAACTAAATGATTTGTCTTCCAGATTGGCTTTGCATGCCAAAACTAATCTTAGTTGGCAACTCAACAGTAAACTGCATCTTATTCGTATAATTATTTTCAATGAAATCGCTTTATTGTGTTTCTTTTGTCAACATCTTATAATATTATGAAGTGTTTATGGCGACGAGTCCTCTTTTAAAAGTCAAGAGCCTTAACTTGAGTCTTGAATAATCAGTTGTTAGATTGGAGGTTGGTTTCTGCTTCATTTTGAAGATTTAAATTTGTAGTGACACGGGAGGAATGTTTCCTTTTTGGATGACTATATAACTTTTTTAACGCATAGGAAAAAAGATACGGAGATTTAATTGAAACAATGTTTAAAGTCTTGTTTGTATGAACATCTTCTCTCTGGTGAAAGGGCTATTTTGTTCAAACGTCCATGCGTTGCTGTATAAATCTGGTCATAACACTCGGGGTCAAGCAAGAAATATCTGGACTATCCTTAGATAAACACAAAATTAATATTATCGAAGCAGAGGTTAAAGCCACAAGCATCGTTGCTTCAGGGTAATACATAGTTCATAACAAACATATCAACAAGTCAATAACGCGATGATGATGACGATGACGACACCAATTAAATTTCTCTTGGTTTACTGTCGTGCTTGGTTAATAAATAAAAATTGCTCAAAAAATCAAAAAAATTAAGAAACACATTCAAAACAATCCAAAATGGTGACGGCATCGACAAAGCCGGTCTTGCATTGCACTTCATTGAAGGATCTCTGAGCCTCACAAACAGACATGCTGCTGCTGCTTTGACTCGAACCACTTTTAAATAAGTTCTGAGCAAAATCCAACCAGACTTAGTGTCGTATGAATGCAGCATTCCTGGCCGTGACATTCTTATTTAAAGGTAGAAGAGAAACGTGATGACATTCAGGGAAATCGCTCGCATTTCAAGGTGGTTGGAGGAGTGACGGACGACAATCGTATGAGTGTACATACAAAGAAAGCAAGATCACAGGCGAAGGATAAGATTAAATCAGTCAAAACAGAAAAATTCTAGGTCTTGGATAAAATAATAAAAATAATAAGATTAATAGTAATAATAATAACAATAATAAGATTAATAACCCAGCAGAGTATTCATGAATAAATATTTAAAGAAAACGATAACGACGTCGACAATAATCGGGAAGTCGGTAACCGATGAAAAGTGGAATGACAAGAACTTGTCAAACTCCACGACAAAGAGACACGAACGATCAATAATGTACGCATTACACTTCGACCGTAAACACACAATCACCGATGTAAGAATTTTGTTCGGACAGTGGAAGGCATAGAAAGCATCGTGACAAAATGTCAGGATAGCGTTCGAAAGAGCTCCGAAGGAACACTCAAAACCGTGCGAGACTTTTGTGCTATTTGTGTCCATTACACACAAACAAACAAATAAAGAAAAAAAACAAAACAAAACGAAATTGGCACAGAAGAAGATATTTTCAGGAGACGACTTTAATTTCGATTAAACGAACGACGGACTAAAATTGCACGCGAACTCCTCGTACAACTCAACGACGACGAGATCAAAGGATGAATGTCGGAATCCTTAAATTTTTTCTTCACCTCCATCCCTGCCGTCTCGACTCCGACGTCGACAGACATCGCCGCCTTTCTTAGATCCACGACTGCTAATAAAATTATCATTACTATCATAATTCAAGGCGTCGCCATTTTGGTAGACACTGTCAGCATCATTATCATCACCGTAATGGCTGGCATGTCACCGTAATTACTATTACCATTAATGTCATCATCATCACCACGTTCATCACTCTGTCTCATAGAGATACACCCTCAGGCCTGTCAAGGAAATGCTGGCAGTGCTGTGCCCATGACGAGGGTGACTTCTTCACCATCTTCAGCACCAAACGACCTTCTTCGACCTGAAATTAGTTCAAAGTTTGACGCTAAGGAAATGTCACTTACTGAAGCTCGATGTAATCGATTTACGAACTGCGACGCGACACGCACGTTACAACTCTTGCACGTTGCAAACTTTTATTAACCCGGTATATTAATTAACTAGACTAATTAACAATGACGACTAATCCTACAAAAGCATGCATGTGTACGATGTGTTATTTAAAAAAAGCACATTTCTTGAGAACAAGACGAGGTTTGAACTCGGCACCTTTGGACCTTCTTTTGCGGATTTCCTAACTGCGAAGTTAGGTCGCTAGCAGGACTAATAGTTGATTATTACAGACAAAAAAATAATAAACAATAATCTCATGGGCCAATTTAATAATATTCAAACAATAACAACATTAATCTTATCAGCCAATGCATTAACAGGCAAATGATAACAACATTAATATCATTAACATGACATTAATATGCAAACGATCCTCCTCTCACGCTGTAACGAGATTTGTCTTTCAAGATGTCTTCAGGGAGGATCTTTTCGTAGACGTACACGACTGTCGACGACTCGTCATCCTCGGTGCTTGCCTTGGGCACCGTCACCTCCACCTTCACCGATCTGTTCAATTTATCATCATAATCATCATCATCATCGGCTCCTCGGGCATCATCACCTCCATCGGCAGCATGATCGTCATCACCATCATCATCATCATAGGCATCATCATCATCGTCATCATCTTCGTAGCTGTTTCAGTTCCACTTCTGTTAGTTAATGTCAGCTTTAACTTGTTATTACTTAACAGTAGTAATTATGAGTTTATTACATTCATTAAATGTATTTGTTGATTTCTCGTTTAGCAAGCCCGCGTTCTGCTTCCGTTTCAACATCGAGAGCAGTTCGAACGAAAATTTAAAAATATTTCAATTAATTCCTCAAATTTTTCTAAAATTTATTGCGATTCCAATTTTCTTCATCATTTTTTTTTCCAGTTGACGATTCCGTGCTTTTAACGGCAGGCGAAATTTGAACGGTAAGCACAACGGACAGCACGACAATCACTTCGCAGCGAACAGGTCAGAAATGCACGCATGCCGAGGCCAGTTCTCGATAAATACTTGAGATGCAAAACACTTTTATGGCTTTATGTCATTATTACAACAGTGATATTTTATGATGGCAATGATGATTACGATGGTTATGCCTGACGACGACTCACCCTTGGTCGAAGTCAACTTGGACATTGTCGTACTTCTTGAAAAGTTTTTTCTTCAGCTCCGGAATGGCGAGACTCAGACGCACATAATGTCTCTCCTCGTCAAAGGTCACTGGATGAGTATGTTCGTCATCACTACCATTATCATCATTAAACTTAATCTCTCCCACTATAGGCCCTAGTTATCGTGTTTCTTATCATCAGCAGCAGCTACCAACGTTTTTGGGGAGCACATTTTTGTGACCAAGTCATTAAAACCACCAACATGACTATCATCATCACCTGGTCCTGGCCACTTCTTCTTCATCTGGGATTTTGCATCTGAAGAAGACGGAAGCCAATTCATTTGAGAATTGAGTATTTCATTGTCTGAAACATCCGACGATATCAATCATGAGCATGATTATCGTGTTTTTATATACACGCAAGCTAAGAGTACTTCGTTAATAAGACAAAAATCACTTTCGTATTCAAATACAATAAGTTTTTCATAAACGTAGCCATCTCCAATTTACTTTCGGTCGAAGAATAAATGCGCAATTACAATTAATTATGATGTGGGAACAAGAAATAGATTATGAGGCTTATACAAACATCTCATTAGAAACAGTAACTCGAACGTTCAAGTCTCCAGCTCAAACATGTTATTTCTATATCATCATTTCTCATGTTTGAAGCCTGTTAACAAACGACAACCTTCCATCTGCTAGCTGTGATAAAGTGTAAATTTGAAGCAAATTTAAAATCCTATAATTCGAGCGACATGTTTGTGCAAGGTAAATTTATCGTAAGTGACTCAAAACAGGAACAGATGCGATACGATTAAAAGCGATCAAAAACTGGACAAAATATTAAATATTAAATAAACTTTTCAAAGACTTAATTTGTTTGTTGTTTGTTTAATGTATAATTTATATAATATCGTGAATATTCGATTCATTTCCCAGTGCTTGCAAAATTTGCTCCTTTTCGCTAAGCTTAGGATTCATGTTTTGAGCCGGTCTCTTAGGCAATTTTTTTGGTCAAGGAAGTGGTTATTTTACGGAAGGCCGGACACTTTCGTTACTTTTGTCGCTCTCCTCCTTACTTTGCAATATTAAAATATTAAACAAAAAGGTTTTAGTCTCCCCAATTGAATTTGGGGAAAATGTAAGAAAATGGAACTTGGGTTCTGTGGTTGGATCCAGAATTGTCCAGGGACGTCATTTCAGCTTTTTCAAAGGGGAATCCTGGCACAGAGATACCCTGGTAAAGAGATGGCCATTTTTTCTTTTAGCCAAAGAAGGATGGAGGGAAACAGAATTCAGGCTTGCCTGCCCCCCAAAATGACGTCGTCCCTGGAATTGTATCCATAAGAGGTCCCTAGATCAATCCGCCACATTCGACATCTTGAGGTAATTCATATGTTTTTTGAGCTGATGGACTGACTTGTATTAATCAGATTTTAAATATGAATTTATTTAAAATAAATAAAAATGCAACAAAGCTCATAATTTTTATACATAAAAATCAAAATAATGATTGCTTGGTTGTTATTTTTTTTAAAGACAAATATGTTTGGAATGCAAGGTAAATCGTGACCTCGTATAAAATTATTTAAATAGAATTCGATTAAAACACTATTTAGCAAATATAAAGTTGAAATTTAATTAGAAGCAACTATTAATTGAGACTTTTGAATAAAATAAATGATCGTTACTATTGGCTGCGTCTCATGTCGTCTGCGTTCAATTGTTTATTTAGATTGGTTGTTAAGAAGCTGTCGTGCGACTTTATTTATTTCCATTGCAATGACTGTAATGTATCTTTACGTAGGACTTGCAATATTCCTAGTTAGGACCAGTTCAGTTTTAGGTAAATATTATTTATTTTTTACGCGCGGTGTCTTGCTTGACATTCAAAGTGTTTCGGCGTTTTAAGTTTAGAATAATTCCACGAATCATTACATAAATATATTTTTTTTTTACATTTAATTTTTCAATTTAAATCATGAATAAAGCAGATAACTTATGAGCTTCAAACAATTTGTTTGATATATAGGTTACTAACAAGTTTTGTGGAAAATCACCAATTTGTCTGTTCACTCATCTAACTTATCCTGCTTTTTATTGTTGAACTTTATTGATACTCACATTTTGAAACATACTTTTTGAACAGAGACTCTGTTCACCAGACCAAATAAGTTTATAATTTGGTCACTACAATTACTGCTTAAATATGTAAAACGATTTCTGCTAATAAGCATAACATTTTAAAATAATTACTTAAGCTCAATACACATGCAATCCGGAGTGTCACAAATGCTATTATCCAGCCTTAGTAAGAGAATGTGAGTGCAATATTGGCTCAGAGTGGATAAATGATTCCTGCCAAGGTACATGATAATTTGACGATAGATTCAGGATTTTGGTGATAAATGTTTTTAAATCATGCATTTCATGTGATTTCAAATATAATTTACCAATGGGGTAGTTTTAAAAAAATATTAGTTAAGATAGACTGATGTTGAAGCACAAGAGTACTAATGCCTTGCTGACTGGATTATTATTGTTTGCTTCTTATTTCTTCAAGATACTTTGGATGATCAGAGGGAACTACCGGGTAAGTTCTTGTGAAATGGTTCGTTCCGAACTCGACTAATTAATTCGTTAACCCATTAATCTGTTATAATAAAATATAATAATAATAATAATAATAATAATAATAATATTAATAAAAGTTATATTCATATATTATCAGACTGTGCTTTTGAAGACCTCATATTTGATGAGCGAGGACACAAACACGATATGCTGTTAAATGAAACAGGCATTCAGTATTGGAACAACTTTGTGTATATCGACTTCATTTTGCTAAAGCACTGCCAATTGGATGTTGAGAGCCTGTCGATATCGCTGTGGGTCTCTGGTGAGGAAATGCCAGGGAGCACCGAAGTCACATACGAACCACGAAATTTGGAGAGAGGCTTCAATAATTTGATTCTAAAAAGCGGGCAGGTCAGAAATGGTGACGCGCGAAATGATGATGACACTGGCTATGACATTGGTAATTAAGATGATGTAATTGGACGAGTGATTGGCAAACGCCAACTCAGAGGCAACGATATTTGGTACCTAACGCAATATCTAACCCTAACCTACCCAGACTACCTACCCTAACCCTAACCCATAGCCCTAGCCCTAACCCTACCTCATGACCCTGGAAATTCATGTAGAAATTAAATAATTTTGCTCCCTGCGAGTTGACTATTGCCTGTCACATCTCCAGGTACGCGATGGAAGGCTTATAGTGCCATAGAAATGTATGAAAAAGTTGATAATGCTAATCACTTGTTTTGTCTTTGTCAATATGTTGGAGACCATTGATGGTGGATCAACTTGATTGTTTGTTATTCCTCCATTATTCCAGTCAATGTTTGTCAATCCTTCAAACAACTGTATATATATATATATATATATTTTCTCGGTGTTCATTGATTGGTGGTTATAAAATAAGGCTCGTTGAATAAATTACAATGCAATTATTATTCTTTTTATTATTATTTTCAGATTATTATTTTACTTAATTCATTAAAAGATCGAGCTTCGCAAACGGCAGTTCTTAGTGTTGGATAGTCCTCCACTACAAAGAGAATTTGGTCTGCTTTCACTAACATGTTAGCGCCATGCTTTAACTTAATCCTTAGCAAAATAATTTCAATAAATCAGCTTATGAATCCGCATGGTCTGAGTTTAGGTTAGTTTAAGTCATGAAAACATTCAGATCTAAATCGACATTCGAGATAAACTTTTCAGACTTTTGGGTGATTTTTGAAGAAAAGTACTGCAAATTCTTATTACTTTACGTTGGAACAATTTTCTGATGAAAGCTGAATGAATATGCTTTCTCAAATTTATGTTTCATTATAAAGATAGCTCCATTTGTTCAATAGCTAAGGTATTACATGTTGGTAGGTTGTACAAACAGGTTGGCGCTGAGCTCAGCATTTTAGTCTAAGCTCACATATGCCAATGTGCAATAAATAATTACATATCTTTAATCCATTTTCTACTTCCATCTCGAGTTATTCCATTTCTTTTCAAAGTATTAACGCTCACTGGATGCGAGTGTATTATTTGGTTATGATTTTGGCACAATGCAGCGTAATTGAGGGCTCTTTTATAGTAATATTTCAAATGCATTTCTAGGGAATCCTTTGGCCAGTATCTGCTGGGATGCTGCAGTAATCTCGAGTAAAGACGGCAAATTCGAGGTAATCTACGCTTGGAGAGTGAACGATGACTTGCAGGCACTGCTTGCTAAACCAACGATCGCTTGGAACTACTTTTCTAGTAAGAGTAACATAAGTAATAATGTCATTTAATTTACTAGAATTCAATCTGATTTGTAACAGTTCAGGATCAAGGTTTCATCAATACGAGCGAGCCCTGTATACAGTGGAGCTGGTCGATAAAGACTGCTTATGTCGAAGTCATAGCCGTCGTGAACGGAATCGTCACTGTCAAGGACATTCAATTTGTCAATCTCTTTGATCACAACTCCATCCTATCAAAGCCAACTTCCCCCAGACCCGGGAGGTTCTTCTTCAGGTGCCTGAGGAATTGCTATACACCTTCGTCTATGTTCGAAAACATAATACTAGAGGTTGGAAGCAATAAGATATTGACGCATTAATAGAAACCGGTAAGATTTGATCCTTACTCAGCTTGCAGTTGTAAACTACGAATGCCAATCGACAGAATAATAAAAGTAAGCAAACTAATAACTAAATACCGTTAATGCCACCAAGCAAACCAAGCACAAGTTTGGGAAAATTGAACCGCAATCTAGGTCTCACAAGTTCAAAAGTGCTTTAGGACAAAGTTAAAACTAGTTCTTTGTTCGAGGTACCCTTTTAAAGTAAACAAAGTCTTAAACTCTTCAAGCGAGTAAAATCTAATCGAAATTTCACACGTACAGGTGTTCTGCTTTGGTTGTCACTACAATCAAGTAAGCTACGTAAGCAATGGCTTTCGAATTCTCAAACAACGAGAAGATGACATGGTGCTCTCGAGCGACAGACATGTCATATTTGTGGATGAATCTCATAAGCATGCCGCTGAAGATGTCGCTTCGGTAAAGAAGCTGGACGTGATTTCACTCGTAACGAGAGATGTCCAGGGAAATGGCACCTACGAATTGAAAATGATTTGTTAGTAAATAATACTCGAAAAAGATCTTGTTTACAATCATTTCTTTCGAAAGCGGATTTTATATATTCTTATTTTGTACATTCAAGAAATATCCTTACCTCCCTATCAAAATGCAAGACAGCTCAGGAAGTTTGGTTGCTTGAGCTTGCGATGTAAAATTTTCAGTCGTTGTGTATCGTGTTCGAAGTCCAGCTTTCACCCCCCCACAAAGCTCCCTTGAGAAACAGTGCTAGATAAATGGTCTAAGTGCCCTCGATGTTTAGGCTTATGGAGCTGTGCCGACATACTTTATACAAAGTACATTTTGTAATGTCTGTCGCTCAATTGTTACGAGACCTTGTGAAAAGTGCGCTGAAACCTTTCATACACAGATGGATCAAACTTACCTGTCCTCTCTTACTGGTTCAGCCCAAAAATCACGGATAGACATGGCGACTGCATAGTTAGACCATCTAGTGGATACTTGATTACAACTAAATTTACTTACGCCTGTTTTGGTTTTGAAAATCGACTGGGTCTGACATTTACATTCATCTTCTGCGAACATGGTATGTTTACCTGAGTTTATTTATTTTAACAAAGTAAAGGCTCGCTTTATTGCTATGTTTGAGTTACTTGTTAAAAAACAAATTGACTGCATGATGACAAACTATTGCTTCTTGAATCTTCGAGAGTTCATCAGAAAGCACTCTGCTGAACCGTTTTACATGTCGAGCGTGTGGAGTTTCAGAGACAAGGTTACGAACTGCATGAGAATCATAGCCAGGAGTATCAACCGGATTGTCTTTGATGAGAAGCTCTATGTCAAGGTTTGAGGACGATGATGATAATGATGATGTCGACATTAAAGATGGTGATGATGATGACAATGGAAACTGTTTGTGTCATTTTCTTAAGAGCAAAAATTCATGAAAAGGAAAACCCTTACCGAGAATCGATAACTTAACTCGATGCGTGTGTTATCTGAGACAAAATTATTGCATCTTTCTTTTCTTTGATTTCCATTCTGGTTTTTCTTCGTTATGGATTGACCCATCAGTTTTCAACGTCATCATTGATATAGATCATCCTCAAGCAAACGGGACGAAGTTGTTGAACAGACCCGCATTTAGACCTTACTACGAAGAGTTTGATGATTCTAATGTCTACGACTACCTCGAAAACTTGACCACAATCACGCATTGGCTCGAAGCCTTGGATAGCGACGCAATGTCAGAGGTCTGCCTCAGTTCTTTTGCCTTTAGGACAGTGTTTGTGTTAAGTATATTTTATGTTACAGTTAAAGCAATTTTCGCAATGTCTCTAATGATGTGAATTCGATATGTTTACGATGTCATGATTTCGCAATATTTTTTACCGACATTAGGCTAGGCCCATAGCAGTGCGAATTTCTCGACTAGTCACTCCTAGAATCTCAACTTCCTTCATACAATCACATGAAATCCACACGCTCACCTCGCTGAGGATGCTCTTGCAGGTTTACTGGAGGGGTTTGAACCGTTTCAGAGATTTTCGAACCAACAAAGTCTTAGCGCCGAGAATGTTAGAAACTCTGGGTAACATTGTCAACTATTATCAGTTTCACGGTATAGTTAACTCACAGAAGGACGAAATACAGAAGCTATTCAGGTATTCTATGCTTCGCTATTGCCAAATAATTAGTTGGTTGGTAATACTTATCGGTTGAATGGTCAGTAATTAGTAATTTTATCAGCTTTATGTTTTACACTTTCTTTTAAATAGTTTAATTAAAGATTCGTTTATGAAGGCAAGTGTTTTATTTCAAACAGGCATGTGATTGAAATCGTACTCGAGTTTTACAAGATGGATGAGGTTGGTCGACATGGTGAAATAGTACAACTAATGAAAATAACAAGACAGATTAGTGAATGAAAATAACTTGATAATCAGAAATTAAAAACAATAAGCGAACAAATAATGAAGTAATGCATGTACAGAAATACTGACATTAAGACATTTCGAAGTCTTAAATCGTTGTAAATGTCTTCGTGGAAACACCTCCTACAGACAGTTTAGAAACTACAAACATAGCTTTTTAAGATTGTATTTTCTCCTCAAATAGACTTATTTTTGTAACTGCGACACTCAGCTATAATAGTTATAGAAACTTTTGCGAACGATTAGGATTTGAACTCCTAACGGAGCCGAACCAAAGCGAAAGTCTTAATCACTTTGCTACCCACGCCAAATAAATGGTGGTTGGAGAAGTGACAGGCAAAGGTCAATTCACAGGCTTTTGTCATTTCTACAGAAATTTCAAGGGCCGTGAGGTACGGTTAGGGGTAAGGATGGATGTAGGGATGGAGTTAGGTACCTGGCTTTGGCCAACAATCAATGGGACAATCGCCAGACGAGCTAGTCGCTGCTTCTGCTCTGGTGCACCTAGTGATAACGTTCCGAACTGGAACTAGAAACTAGCTATGAATCGGTTAGCCGTACTATAATAGGTAGTCCAGTATGTAGGCTAGGATAGGTTCCTTTTTTGCGTGAATTGTGAATATCTCTAGTGATGTTCATGTAAGTCATTAAGTTGTCCATTTATCGTTGTAGAGTAATTTCACATCTCTTAACTTGATCTACAAATCCTCGATGTTCATGCTGGAGACGCTCATACCTCAGGAGCGATTCACAGCTGAAAACCAGTCCTCGTACCTCTACTTGTACGACTGGTTTACGAACAAAAGCGCGTTCAGCTTAGAAAAGAAGGCGTACGTCGATAAAAGAATTCTCGAGGCCAAAATAACAGTTCACAACCACGTGGCAGGAGTTAGGATGGAGAATTGCAAGTTTGGGGTAATTATTGCCGGCATTACTCTGCGTGTGACGATTGCTTATTCTGTTGTTGCTTTGCAATAAGTCAGTAAGTGGTCTAAGGTTGCCTCCAACAGAAAAATAATTGAAAATAACGATAACGAAACAGTTTGATTACGGTGGAGTATGTCCAGCGGAACTTCCAGATCACTTCGATATTGGTGTAGCTTTCCCTGTGTAGGAAATAAGTGATAAAGATAGTAAAATGGAAAAAAAAAATTACCCATTATCCAATATTACTCTGAAGGAACTCTGTCGATGTTTTCAGTTTGCGTTGTTCCCCATATCAAAAAAAGCTGGTCAGATGAACTTTGCACGGTGTGTCGTGTTGGGCTTTTTTCCGAATACAACAGGACAACTTGAGGTTTATTAGTTTATTATTCACTGAGAATTTAAGAAAATATTTACAATGGCATTAAATTGTACTATCTTTAATAGTTACAAATACTCCTACCACAAGCTAGAATTGGTTAGTTTTAATTAATGAATGGTAATAGCCAGGAAGTTAGCATGCGTTCCTAAATTGATTGTAATGATTATAATATAATGCTGGATGATGCTCTGTGGAGCGATATAAATAGAGTTATTATTGATAAACAGCATCGGATGATGTCAGATCGCTTTCTTTATCATCAGACTGTTAGCACCAATGCGATCTTAAAATTGCACTAATACACTTTTCATCGGGCACAAAGTCCAAATTATGGCACCACTTGCAGCTCGAGTACCCTATAACAAGGGACACCTATCTCGAAGCTGCCAATATCCAGAATATCTTCATTTCCAACTCGTCTCGACATTACGACCTCGCTGAGTTCATGAATGTAGGAGATGTCGCTCGTTTGCACATGAGGGCCACTTATCTGTCACAAGTCGACCAAGCGATGATATTGGAAGATACGAAGGTTCAGGTCGTGATGTGCGAGTTGAAATTCACCAACTGGGATGATCTCGACGAGCGAAAGGATTGCCGGATGCTGTGGGAAAATCAATTGACGTCAGTATCGTCAGAAAGCAGTCAACCTCACGATGAATCGACCATTGATTGATTGATTGATTGATTGATTGATTGATTTTACAAATTAGGGAACCCAGAAAACTTTACAAGAAATCCATGGTGGAAGTACTGAAAACGAGTTCCCCAAACGAGCGCTTCAACCTTAACGTGAGGTTCATAAGTTACACAGAAGGTCAGTTGGAGTTCGAGTTCGGCCTGTCCAAGTACCTGTGCAAATCAATGGCATCAATGGAAGACAAGTGGGATACAGACGAATGCATCTCCGTTGGTTTAAATTATCTTTACATTTTCATCATTTACCGTCATCATCATCATCATCATCATTGCCACCCAGTGGTATCGAATACCTTTTCCACAATCATTACGCAATCTCAGGAAAAAAAGATGAGCCTCTTGCCTGTTAAGTTTGGCTCATAAGACCTTAATTAGCGGCCAACTGCTGCTCTTAAACTGGCTGGAAGTAATCGCAGAAATAGAATCCAATAAGAACGTTATCGTGAGAAAACACTCCATCTACAAAGTACAATTTAGGGCGCTATACAAGCAACACTTTCCATTTCACACGTGACAAAAATTGGCTTGACCTGACCTTGACCTGAAAACGATGACGACGACGATGACGATGTCAGTGATAACGACGCAATCCTATAATTTAGCCATCCCGACAAACGAAATTATTCCAAAATACACTGCGCATTTATATTTGTCAGGAGTTCCATCCTGACACTATGGATTTCGCCTGCCAATGTTATGACGCCGTAGCTGCCATGGTCGACGAAGAGATTCAGGTTCTAACTGAGCTCAGCCTAGAAAAACTGGAATCCGATCCCGATAGAAATCGACTTTTGGTCATAATAGAGAATGTGATCTTGAAGGTTTGGACATAACTTGCGCTAAGGGATTGTAAAAAAGGATTCAGGTATTTAAGGCTAAAGGTTAATATTACACGCAATAATATACGATATTATGCCACCATAATATATGCATCTAGAGTTTCTGATGAGGGCAAATGTATCTCGTCCACTTACATCAAGCACTTAAGATGCTAACCATAAGTCCCTCGACAATCCTTGTCATTCGTAGACGGCCCCCTTAGCACCTTGAAAGTACAACTTGAGTTTTAAGGTTATAATTACCACAGATATATTCTTCCGATACAGGTCATACTACTGTCTTTTGTACATTAATGTGTTTTTATGTGGATGTTTGTCACGTTCGTAAAATCTCGGTCGAATCAAAATAGCATAAAACAGGCTTAGCTCCCGACAATGCCTTTCATCATGTCATGACCTTTTTGTAATACCTATAGCTTTCCAGCATGAACAGTTTATGGCCAATGGTAATGGTGTCTTCAATATGGATTATATTCTTCTCATTGGCGATTTGGGCTCGCATCAAAGACAAACTCATGAAGACAATGGTCAGTACGCAACATTGTACAATAAACTGTGTACTGTCTTTTTCTGCGTACAATGTTTAACCATCAAACTGATTAGCATTAGATTGGCATTAGTTGACTAACAATTATAACTGCATCAACCCCATTCAATTCATCCCTACAGTCTTTGCCTATAGACCTGGCCGACAACGCTGCCACCTCCCGTCACATCTACCTGATCATCGTCAAGACCGGCGGCAGGATAGGATCAGGTACAACATCCAGAGTCTACTTCAATCTCACGGGAACGAAGGGAGTCAGCGCTTCCCATCGCTTCGTCTGCCACAAGTATCAGGTTCTGCAAAGGACTCAGACCAACATTTTCTTGATGAGGGCAAAGTCCTCGCTCGGCGACCTGGTGGCCATCAAATTCTGGCATCGAAACATGGGCAACAGTCCTGCCTGGTAACTGATAATGATAATGATGGTGATGATGATGATGATGATGATGATGATGATGATGATGATTATGAAATGATGATGATGGCTATCATATCTTGAGAATGATACCTCTTACCTCAATAAGACATCTTTTCTATAACTTGAACAAATAGTTATGTGATGCTCAGATCCATAATAACCTATTCCCTATTCCCTATTTGCGTGAATTACAGACAAAATATCGATGAATGAACATTATGAATTGCATTAGACTTAGATTTTACTGATTACAAATTCACATAAAGAAACCTTTGACTGATAACAAATAATCTACTTTTCCATACTTAACCCAACAAGACGTATGTACTTCTAAACGATAATGATGTTTATTGTAATAGTTTATTGCACACATTTATAAACTGTCAGACCTCGTTCAACAGAGACATTAAATGTTTTCTACCAGAAGAGGTTTGGAAGAACCTCAGCTCAAACCATCCCAAAGTTCCCCTGATGATTTTTTCCTTGTCAAATTTATAAATTGATAAATCAAGGTCTCGTATATCAGCATTTAAAAAATTAAGGGGCATTTGCTTGCCTCTCATCGTCCCAAATGGCATGTTAACCCCATGACCATTATCGTCAGGGTCGGCGAGAGGAGGAGGGCAAGGGTGCAAGTGCCCAGGGGCCTGAAATTCTTTGGGACACGCCCTGGTTTTGAAACCTTTTTATTGCTTTCCATTACCATATTAAGATAACATAACATAGGGGTCCGAAATTTCTGCTCGCAGCCCTGATTACCATTATCAATGTCATTATCATTATCAATACTATTATCATTATCAGTAACTTTATTACTACCACGATTATTATCATTATGACTACCATGATTATTATCGTTATCATAACCATGAATATTATCATTATCATTACCATGGTTATTATCATTATCACTGCCATGATTATTGCCATTATCACTACCATGGGTTAGGGTGTCATCACCATTATCATTATTTACGCATGATCCTCATTGATTACAGGTTCGTGAGCAGGGTATCAATAGCCGACCTGCAGTCCAAGCGAATCTATTACTTCCTTTGTGACTCCTGGGTTGGCAACAACAACTTCAATGACATCGTCATCCTGAAGACATTCACGGTGGCCACGAAAATCATGACTTACAATCTCAAATACCTCATCTCGTTCAATGCGTCCAGGTGAATCAATTCATGCCGTTATCATTATTAAGGATACCTTTATCATTACCATTATCGTTACCATTATCAGTATCAT